>SJOL01006332.1:203809-239864 GCA_004794785.1 Opisthorchis felineus | reverse complement strand
TATATATATATATATATAAATAATATTTCCCACGAATATTTTTACTCTCCAGTTGATTCGTTTCATGACTGGCTGCGAACGTCTGTTCTCAAGGCTGTGAATAAATGTATGCATGCAATAGATAAGCCTCCAACAGGCTAACCATATGGGTCAACCCATGTTACATGCGGCGTGAAGTTCCTGGGGAGATCATTCCTAGAAAAATTACCCGATGTAATAATAAAGATGCCCAACGCACTCATTTAGATCCGGAACCGTATCAGAAGCAATGCAACTATGAATATTCTAACCTTCGAGGATTAGTTTCTAAGATAACAGAGTCAACAGATAAGAGGATTTCTTTTGTTCTCCCACTCGATCTGTGGCCAAATTTTCCGACTGTATTTATTCACAACTGAAGTTAACGCCTTTCTTTGTTAACAATACGTTTAGGAATAACGAAAAATGGCGAAAACCTACGGTTTTTGTTTCAATTGATGCTCCTGGGACAGCGGTTGCGTTATACATTCATTTGGATGTATCATACGAGTTCTACCCAAATATTTCTGTAAACTATAGTCCTTCGTGTTCACACCGATTCGGGACACCGGGAATGAAATAAAAGACAGTGTGGTAGGATCGGTCCAAATACATTAGCTGTTCGCTTACTGGGTCGCCCTGTCTGAGATCACTCAAATAAGCATGGTCCGCCGGCTTCAGCCATTTGTATACTATTTTGTATATTTCTTTGCTTTCATCATATTTCACGAAGAACTTTTGTATAAAATGAATATCAGCTACGAAACTTTATTTGGACAGATGACGAGGTCAGATCATTTTTGTCATTTCGCTCGTTACCCGGTCGCAAAAGGTGAGTGTACAAGTCTACATTTGTGCGGCTGCGAGATTTAGCTGCCTCCGGCGAAGGATCTTGGGTAACTTTAGGTCTTCGACAACTTATGACTCAGAACCGCAATTGCAATCTGCTGGAAACAACGAATTTGTATTAAGGTGATCAGGAAAATGGGATCTGGCGAACGCATGTAGTGCTGTAAGCCACGATGCATCGACCATTCGCCACGCGTGTGGAGTTGTCCTCTAGGGAGTGGCGAAAGCCTAAAACTGGCAAAATTTCACCTACCTGAAGAACATTGCGATAAGCCTTGGGAAGATAGACCTTCCAGGACGGGATGTTTTCTGTGCATAGATGCGGGAATTTTGTTGATGTTCAGACTTAGATTTCTGGACTGAGCACTAGGGATGTGGGCACCCCTGGGATTCGTGGTAGGCGTAATTAGACCCCTCCTACAAGCATACTTCTTTTCACTCTGAAGTTTTATTTAAATAAACTGACGCGGATACAGGCAAATTTCAGGAAGGTCAGATTTCTGAAAATAACCCCAGAATGCCCAGAACCTACTGAGACCCTAAAACCCCACCAAAATCTCAACAGGGAAGCCGGCAAGCATCCAGGACAGTCAATCACTCAATCAATTCAGTAAAAGCCTATGAGTGTTCAGGCACACCACAGAAGCACGACCGACTATGATAAGTGTTCAGGCATTTCATAGAAGCACGGTCGATGTTGATCGGTGTTCACTAAACGCCAATCAGACAGCCAGGATCAATGTCAAAAAGTGCATTTTTTAATAGCGCGAGGCCGTTGTGATTTTCGCACTCGCTTGTTGCAATAAAGCTGTTGTGTTCCTTGTCGACGAGTCATTTTCCGGTACTAAGGCACTGGAGCGGGGACAGCAGTCAGATATAACAGAAAGTAGAGCACTCTTCCTGTACGAGTTCTGCTGCCAGTCAGTATGATGATGATAAGGCAGCTTTTACGCCACACATTCAGTTGAAAAACATACCTGAGAAAATGTATTCTAAGGTCGTTTGGCCATAATCACTAGATGTGTGATATGGCTGCCATATTTAATCAGGGTACAGGACAAAGACTGTCTAAGAACTGCGTTTTCGTAAAAACGAAGGTTCCCAAAGTGTAAAAAACCGTTTTCAGTGGTTCATTGTTTGTTCTTCAGTGGGGGCACGTAAGAAAGCTGAGTGGATTTAGGTATAAGAGTGAAGTACTGATAAAGGAAATCGAGATGAACACAACAATCCCTAATCAAGGTTAAGGGTGGCACGTGAAGTCGAAATTGACATTTTATGTGCTTCCAACCGGTTCACCCACCAAGCTTTGTAAATTATATGCGAGCTCCCTCTTTTTCGATGTATTGTCCAGAGGCCTTGACCCACTGTTTGTCATTTTGTGGTTTTGTGTTATTTTACCGGTAGTCTTCAAAGGTGCAGTCGGTAGAGAGTACTTCTTTCGAGTCCTTTGAGTTAATCCAAAACGTGCTTTATCTGTTTATACAACTCAAACACTGGTCGCGTGTAGTGCCGTACGAGTTATCTTGGTTTCACCTGGGTCCCAAGTAGAACCCCCGTTGCTCATCTTATCTTGTTTGGTTGATAGATACTATTAGTGGATTTCCTTTGTCGTTTTACTCTCGATTGACTGACTTTTAGCGCGAGTTCTTGTCAGGAACTTCCGCGTTTCGAGTCCACTATGACAGCTGATAACCTCAGCTCCGGATCCAGGAAGCCGAAAAAACTCCAGAACGGGATGATTTTGTGCTTATTATTCATGATTGATAGGTAGCTCCGTGCCACGCTAAACGATTGGAATCTAGGTCGAGTGCAGGCTATTGGCCAAAAATGCCATCAGTCACGTATCCAGAGAGAGGTGAGATGACCATTTGTGTAGGGATTTGAGCCTCTATCTAGCTGAGCACTTTATTTCACAGCTTGTTTCTGTCAGAGTACTGTATATTTTTAAGTTGCGGCAAGCAAACAAAAGCAGGTCTCGCTCGTGCCTCGACCAATCACCTAAATCCAGTTCACTGTGCGCTCTCCGGTCGTGACGTGTAACGTCACCACAAAACCAAACCAAACGAATATGGTGTGAAGCGACATGCAGCCACTTATATGTCAGCCGTAGCATCCGCACCCCCTAATCTACCAAACATGGTACGAACTGAGCTCGGTTACGCAGGAATCAACTAGACTGTTGAACTAGAATAGTGGATCCCAAGTGCCTTAGTTGCTACCTGCCATTTCAAAGTGGCTTGACCTACGTCATCATTTTTGCACAGATTTGCAAAACTGATATCGTCCGTTTTAATATTTTAAAACATAGAACATTCTCCAGTTCAAAAATGCAGTTATGTTAGTTATATCACTTCTCCTAGTCGTCTTTAACATATAGTTTGAGCAACATTATTCTGCGTTACCGAATAATTCCTCAGTGCGTAAGCACCTCTGGCTACGCTGCGCAGTCCATTGAAATAACTATCGCTTCAGTTCAGTGATGGAGCTTGTCAGAGTTTCTACATATCACGGCTCACTTCACATATTTTCTAAAGGGGCCAAGGGATACATCTATCATGATCCGTAGCTTTCCTTTTTACCATCTTGGTCTGTTAGCTTGCCGTTAGCCGTACGTCGAGAAAACGCACAGCAACCTGGGTAGAAACGATCGATGCAAATATAGATTGGTCTTACTTTGATGTACACTGCGGATCGTAGTTTTTTAAGCATACATTGTCTAGTATGACAAGAAGGCAAGGGACCTAGAATGAAGCGATCGTGCAAATCTTCAAGATAACCATTTTCTCAACTCTCTTTGGATAGTTCAATTCGTCCCTACTTACTTATCGATAGTTAACGGCATATGTGAAAATTAGCAGGTAAAACAGTTCAGACCAGGTGGGTATGGATTATAAGGATTCAACATGGTCTCTTCAACATTCCACTCCGTATAAAGTAAGGTAGAATACTGTCGATAGCCGTAACAGAAACCGCCTTTAACTTTCATCTGGTCGATTCAGTGATCGACTTTGCACTTCCCAGACAACAACATCCCCGCGTCTTTCGACATCTAGAAACAGAGCTCTAATTCGACTTAAT
The DNA here is from genome assembly GCA_004794785.1 of Opisthorchis felineus. NCBI lineage: Eukaryota > Metazoa > Platyhelminthes > Trematoda > Opisthorchiida > Opisthorchiidae > Opisthorchis > Opisthorchis felineus. The sequence continues at coordinate 235,919 of SJOL01006332.1, read as the reverse complement.
CTGCGCGACATAAAAATGCTTATTCATAATGACCTAGATGACCAGTGTGGATGACCATTCTGAAGGTTCAACCGATTTTACTAATACTTTTCCTTGACTGCCACGTAAGAGTATCGGATAGTCGGAAAATACACCCCGAATTCGGTGGAATATTCAACTGCACAAGTACAAAGTCTGTTCGAAACCACGGTATAACTAAGATCTCATCACCCCGGTGTATTGAGCTTGCGATATTACTCTTCTTAGTTATCCCTCCGCATTCCCACTGTCAAGAGGAAATTGTGCTATCTCTTGAAGCCTTTTCCCCGAGCCGTGTTGTCGAGGGCAGTCAGAGAGATTGTTGTACAGATTTGAACGTTAATTTCCTCTTTTTAGTGCCGTTTATAATATCCAGATGAATTTCAGCTTAGTTCCTCGTCAACAGCAAACTGACTTGCAAAAAATACGTGTCGCAAAATACGTACAGATTAGTGTCCAGGTGGAAAATGAAGCTCATGGAGGTTCATGGTCCAGGCCTACCTGATGAGTCCCAAGAATGGCGAAGCCGGTAATGGACTGCTCAGTGTTCGCCGAGCTTATGAGTCCTGTTGAAGCAACAACCTTAACGTAGACTCGTTCAGTCGCCTTGCTACTACGTAGGTCTTTACCACATTACCAAGATTGTTCACGAACTGTCGAAAATTACAGACGGTTTTTCAGCCACAACTACGCAGCTGCTTATTATGAGCAGTTATGCGTAGAACACTGGATCCTAGTACATCATCGACTAGCTGACATCTGGATACTTCACACAACAGTTTGGTTGCAAACCAGTTACAAACGCCTTTCAAAAGCCACAAGGTACGATGAAACAACTTGTTCCTTAATAGCAAATCACATGTGCTCAAAAAATGGCACTCTGACAGGAACCAGTCCGAAGAACCACTCAGTAGCTGTTCTTTGTGGACCGGGGTTTTATATGTTCAGACTGCCAACTAACGGAGCAGGAGCAAACGAACGGGGGCTACGCGAGCGGCCAGGTGACAAAGTATGACACAGCAAAACGACGCATAGTCAGTACTGCGTATCGGCTATGGCCATCTGCTGACGGCTGATTTGCTCCAGTTGACCGACGTCACAAAAGACGAACACACATACAATCCGATCACACAAGCAACAGTGGACTTAGCCGACTGATACACTGGTGCACTTTGCAGCTAAGTCAGCTCCCTATCGAAACCGTCCACACCATATTTCTACCACAATGGGCATTACAATGAGGTGCTCGGAGGTGATGTGCCGATACGTTTCACATGGCTTATGAAGCTAAGTCAATCCAATACATTGTCTCTTGGCCAAGCATCAGTAGCCTGCTATTTCCTATTCATTTTATCTGTTTGATGGTCTCCGACTGATTCTTCGAAAACGGGAATATCAACTTTTGCAGCATAAATTTGAACATAGATATGTCGACACAAAAATGGTGTATTCTCCAAATGCGATGTCCCGTAGCGCAAACTTGGTTTAGGGGCGAAGAGGTTTACTTCAACCTAGCAGTTGTCAGTGTAGGGCGACTGTCCATTTTATATCACAATCTCAGTAAAAACCGGTCAAAAACCTACTTATCTGATTCTTATTTTTAGGTGAAATCGTTAGGTTGTTGTGATACTTGGACTTATAGAAAATTAATCATTTCCGAAATATCAGTTCATCATTGTTTTTTTAGTTGAAACAACCACAGATTACTAACATCTGGTTTAATTCAACCTGAAAGACACTGGCCATTGTCTGAACGCCCAGGATGAGCCGTCTTCACATATATACTTATGACATAATTGCGCAATCCACTGACGAAACCAAATGGGAGTTTTCATTGATCTGTTATCATCCGATGATACGATGGCTCTTTCATCGGTGTATCCGATTTGGATTTGAGTCTTTAAATTGTGTCTTGTACATTCCTGTTGGCTGAGCGATTTCCGCGAGTCCGCCTCTTCGCCGTTTAGGTAGGCTAGCTTACAAGCTATCTTGGCCGGCGCTCATGCGGTCTGTCTTGGCCTAACATACTAAGTCAGTCACCGTTCAACACAGGAGTAATCGCATGCATGCTTAGTTATGTGCTGTGATGTGGTGGTACTTCTTTAGCTATCCACAGTCAAACGCGTTAAATGTTTAGGTTAAATATGATAAATAACTGGAAGATTGTTGAACGGTCGATAACTAGGGGCCAACTGATCAGAGTGATGGTAAACATATGGCTTACCTCAAGGGTTTTTGAGCGCATAGACAGGGTGGATGTGATTTGGCCGACACCGCTCCACTGATCCTTAAAATCTTGGTGTTGGTGTACCACGTGGTTGCCATGGCAATGATCAGATGAACGCCAGAAATATACTGATAACTAAACTTTCCACAGTGTTCTGATGCTGTACTCTATCTAATCTAACTGTCTTAAGTTTTCGACTGAGGATAATAAAAAAGCAGCCTGTCGCAGCATGTTTTTATTTGTTTGTTATTATTATTATTACTCTTATTATTGTGATTGCCTTTATTACCATTAGTATTAATTTAATTCCCGTTTGCAAACATATTTTTGATCATGGTATGGAGACGCTGCAAGAAGTCCTCGGTCCAAAATTTTTGCAATAGAATGGGCGCCATCCTTTGAATTAGATCCAGTTTTCAGTGCTACTTACAAACCACCCGTTCCAACGAAGAGTCTCCGGAACGGAAAGTCTCACCAGCTTTCTAACTGTGCATTATTCTTGTGGACCTCATGGCTCTTGGTGCGATGGGCACACTTAGAATCTCATTATTACTGTAAAAATAATTGCAAATGGGACTGTAATGCCCAACTTTAAGATACGTGAGAAGACTTGAACATCTAGAACACAACCAGTATTCACAAATGAGCATTCAGGGAGTGACCTAAGCCAATGGAGCAGTGTCTTCCTAGGCCTGACTAGATAATTCACGGTGAATAATACGAAGAAGTTGGTCGAAATTAGCTGGCAGTCCAGTACTTCTGGGCCCCTTCTTTTTAGACGTGGTCACAGAGTTTTTGTCACAATTTTACTTTAGGTAAATAGCACTGAGTCCGCCCTGCGTGATACGTCTGATCTGCTGCCAAAACACAGGCGTGCCAGATGACCACATCCGTCTGTGGTATGTTCACATGTGATGCTTACAAGTTATCACCACGAATAAGGACCGGATTTATCAGATGATAAATGTGATGTCTGAATACATTTCACTCTTAATAGGACAGCACCGACTACCAACTAGCATAAACAAGTGATTCATTCGAAGCTCGTCTGAATTTCCAGTTCAGGACCAGTTGGTACGGAATTTAGTTATGAATTTAATGCATGTACATAATGACGCTCAATAAGACAGAATATCGAGTTAACCTCGAAGATTACGTCTAAAAGAGGGGCTCTAAGCATGGCCAGCCCGGGACTGGGTTGTCAGTAAATTCAGCAAATCTTGCCATACTACTTGCTGGGTGTGTTGTGTTCTTCGGCATTCCTTTAGAATAACATAACTTACACGTATTCTCATCACTCGTCGCTTGATAATCGTTCTGATGGATCTGTCCAACCGTCTCAACTGCATGTCGTTACATCCTACTTCATGATTCTTTCAGGTTCAAAGTGGAATAATTTTGCTCGGCTAGAAATAGTGTAAAATTCACCAGCCCAGATGGCCTTCCAAGTTGGTTCATGGTATTCATTTCTGCGTACTGTGAATGTCGTCAGTGTTGCAGCTCCGACAACCTGAGTGAGCCAAAATGACAGCCACTCAGATCATACCGCCTTCAGTTACAACGACTAGTGTCAGCTTCTTTCTGCCCAGACGTGTTAGACAGTCCTTGTAATGATGTGATAACCCACCAAACCAGGTGTGGTGGTTCAAAGCAGTCTAGGTTTCGGCGGCACACCGGTACTGGTGCCAGTCTACCATTGTCTGCACTGGAACTGTTTTGGTCACGACAGCAGTGTGGATGTTCGAGAAGAACATAGGTGCTTTGTGAACTAAGTTCATTTGCAAATTAAGTTGCTTTTAACTGCTGCCTCAACTTAATCCCAGTTAAATCTTCCACCTATGACAGTCTTCACCTGAAACATGAGGCGGCCTGTGTGCTGAACATTATCACAACAAAAGTTTCAGCTGGGATACATTTGGGTCTCTCGTTAGGACCGAATTAGTTGTCAAATGACAGTATTCCACCGGTCGCATATAATTTGAATTCACGTACCAGGTAAGACGACGGAAATTTGGGGACTGCGCCCACCTGTTGAACTATAAGAAGGGCGAAACCGGTTAACGAGTGGTTTTCAGCAACCTTATAAGTAGCGTGTTCCGTTCTCCTCACCTATTCTTCAGACCATCTTCTGATAGACCATGTTCAATTCACTATTGCTGGAAATTCACCACAGGCTGCATAGAGAAGAGCTTGGCTTGGCTCTGTTTGACCTGATTATTTTAAATAAGTTGTTATTGTTATGTGATATCAAAATACCAATAGAATGGTATTGCTGATTATGATGAGAATGAGGAGGTGCAGTGCTTGTTGTAGCCCCTTAAATACCGCCATTTTATATTCTTCAGAATTAGGAATTTAAGATATTTCCAGTGGTCCTTGTCTCTCACTTATTTGGTTGAAATTTTGTCGGTATCAATTGTTGGTTGTCTTGACTGCATCTGAGTGTTATCTGGAATGAGAGGTTTTCCGCCTTTGGAACGGGGTACGGAAGTCAAACTGTTCCTGCCGTGTATGTTTAACTGTTGGTTAATTTCCCATACTAGGTGCGCTCAGCGACAATGAATGTACTTACTCATTCATTCAATCTGGTGCGATACTCAAAACATAGAGCCCGGTCACCTACTCTAAGCAACACAACAGTCTGTGTGCAGACGTAATATGCTTTCCAGAATAACCCATTAAAGTTACAGTGTTAGTTCGTGACTTTCGGTGCATCCGTTAGATGTGTATTCCCCCTGAAGAATACTTCTCACTTCTTTGGTTGGTTGACCGCCTGTAGGTGTGAACCGGAAAGCAAGCACCTTGATCCACACTTCATTGACTTCTGGGCTTCCATGACATTGAATCTCAATCAGTGGTTCAAATTAGTTTTCAGAAAAATATTTCATCCATCCTACACTCTATGCACAGTTAATCTCCGGAACCTATCATTACGGAAGCAAGTTGACATTTTATTGAAGCAATAGTTGCTTTTTAGCAATGTATCCTCAAAACTCGGACATTCTAACGGTTCTAGTCATTAATGAATCTGGGGCCGAACAACGCCTTTCCTGAAGGAAGCTAGCCACAAAGTTGCTGAAAACTCTTCTTCGGAGAGTTTTGAATAAACTGTTGTGTAGTTCCCCTCAGGATTATAGACTGCAATGTCTCGAATATCGTACCAACTGAAACATGAGGCGGCCCTTGAGCAGCACACTCAGTTGAAGAATATCATAAACGAGAAATTTAGCTGAGATTAAGTTGATTGTTCCGTAAAAGCCAGATCGGTGTGCAGATGAGTGTATTTCACCAACACCCTTCTATATCCCCAGTCCGTTGAGGTTTCCCTAATCCTGCGTGGTAGATCAAGAGACAGAATTGCTGTAATTCCCTCGGAACAGTTTTGAATTTGAGCCTTTACCGTTGATTGATATCAAGCATTCTAGATTGATAGTTTGTAGATAATCACCACATTCGTGACAGCTATTTTTGGATATTAGGGAGTACATTAGTAGATAGCAAAACCTCTCGTTCTTTGTTGGCCTGATTTGCTTGTGGAAAATACAACTCCTGAGGTAGACTACCCAAGACGCACATGAAAACTACTCATTTGCATATGGACAATACCAGATTTTGATGTTACTACCATTAACTGGCTAATAAAGAAAGTCTGTTCTGTATCGAGTAGTCGGTAAGCAATGACCACATCTGAGACCAGAAAGTTCATCTGTGGGTAGAATGTGGGTTGACTTAACTAGGGTTGAATCGTCCGGGAAAAAAGAGTTTGGAGTCAAAGTGTGTGTTGACCAAAATGTATGGATACCGAAACAACGAACACAATCAATATATACATGTACAGCGAGGTATCCGTTTCTTGCAAAAAGTGAAATTTACACAAATGCATGAGAGAAAATTCACCACCATTCTTCTTCGTTTACCTTGATATTACTGGTAAACTATCATGTGCATAAACCTATCGTTTATGCAAGCGGGTGGTTTGTGAAAAACGCGCCATATTACCACCAAATACGACCAATATTAAGCTGTCACGGTCACGTGATTAGCGAATACTGATAGCTGACTGTGGACAAGCGATTTTGCCACATTTGTTTTGGTTCGCCATTCCAATGGGCGGTTCAAACGATTTCTTAGTTGACTCGAATGGTCGTTTGTGATGACACTGCAGTGTGAACAAAGTTGAAGACGATTCGTCAGTACGTCACATTCGTTATCTGTCTGTAATTTGCCCTTGTTTTGATTATCTTCAGTGACCACATTGTATGCCGGAATTCAACAATCTAATGACTTACATTCCGGCTGCCTACGAAGTTCGGGTGACAAAATTGGCAAATTGTCACCCTACTTACTCTACCATTTTTATGAAATCCGATCAGATCAACCGTGGTAGATTTTTATTCAGCAAACATCAAACAACCATTCCAACTTTCGTGATCTCTACTGCCCTGTTGAAGGCATCCACTTCCAGCCTGAGAGATTTTCCTCTCCATTACTGAAACGAAACTGTGGCGAAACACTCAGACGGCTTTCAGGATTGAATGGTGTGTGGAAGTTAGACTGTTTTAGGATCTCAAAATACAGGTCAGTCGGATGAGAGAGGTTTCCGTTTACACCTAGCTTGGTAGCACAGTCTGTGGTGATATGTGGACAGATTCCCCAAATCTCCCTGTAAGTGAGTCCAGGTTTTGTTCATGCACCATTTATCTGAACAAGCATAGTCGTGAATTCAGCGGTCCACAGATTACCAACACCTTTGGATGTTCTTTTAGCACATGTCAGCCAGATTAGTTCGGCTGACGCTTGGGCAACAACTGCTGCACCAGAAGTGATGACGCAGCTGAATGGTCCTAACCTGTTGTCAACTCTATTGCTTACACTGTGTGTGAATATCTTCCCTTATGAAAATACACTGTGATATCTCGAAAATCGTGCCAACAGAAAAATATGGCGGCCTTTGTGTAGCACATTCAGTTGAAGAATATCATAAACGAGAGATTCATTTGAATCCCGTGAAAACCCAATTGAGTGTATTTGCCATTACAGCTCTGTTTAGCCACTGCTTCACCGGCGGGAAATATCTGGATTGAGGGAGATTTATATGGTAAGCTATGTGTGTAAGTGAGATAACTTAAGGTATCAACTGGTTACCTGCTCAATTGTAGCTTCAAATTTGTCTGGAAGTGTCATGCTATGCAGAATTATCTTCAGCCAGGCTTTTGGAGCAGTACACCATTCTGCGTACGAAAAAACTGTCCTTCACACTTAACGCCATCACACATCTTCTGCCATCGGGTTTTCAGCAATCAGCAGCAACACAGAGAGCTAGTTTTCTATTATTAAATAATAAGAATTTTGGTGACAGCATAAGCCGAGGTCTCTTCCTAAAATTTTCACCGGTGGATGCAACCATATAATTTTGATCAACCTTGTTAAATGAACGAGGTCAACAAACCTGCCTGGGCAACCGTCACACAAATGGGCATTTCGTAAGTTGTCATTCTTTCTTGTATTCCCTTCAGCTATTCCACCGGCGTACTTGTTCTGATGCTATTACAACTGGTTGTGAAGATCGCAGTTTTGAAGCTAAGCTGGAATTACCAGATGGACTGGAGTGACTTGCTAAGTGGTCCCGATAACATTTTCTTTTTCCTAATGGGCTTCAAAATATCAAGGTATTATTTGAGCTCCCAGTTCAGGTAAACGCAATCAAGACCATGACAGCAGCTGGTCACGGCTTATGTAAAATAGCTTGAAGTTACCTCATGTCATAACCAAAAATCATATCTATTCACCATGATTATGAATTGTTTTTAACACAGTTAGACGTCTTTGATTTTGTGGTCTCTGACTGAGAGCGCTCACCGACCTGGTGAAGCACATTCAGTTGAAACGGACCCTCAAAAACGAGAGATTCAAGTGAATTTAGCTGAGTTTTCTGTCAAAACCACATTGGTGTGCACATGACAATATTTGTCAAGAGAAAGCCTATAATTACTAGCTCGTAGTTCGGCCTCTGAAATACGTCTTCAAGGGCCTAGTACAACTTCGTAGCTTGCAGTTTGTTCGTTGCCTGTAGTGACTTAATCCAAAAAATGCAATCGGATAATCAGGAAACTCCCAGACCATATCAACTGCCTGTATTGAATCCAGGTACAAACATTTACTTACGAATACTATTACTTACAGCAAAGTGCGAGTCCCTACATGACCTTACATCTTGCTAACCCTAACAGACCATATGACAAGTTTCCATCAGATCTTTCGGACTGCGTTTTTCTTAGTTAACATGTTATATCCCTACTTCACCACTCACGGCGAATGAGACTGTGCCCGAATAGACTAGACGTTACTTGAAGCAAAAGCGACCAGAGAAATTTTATCACGAGCTGTTCATTAAAACTATCGCTTTCCGTCATCTGATTATTCGACCTGCACTCGTTTCACACTGAAGTTACGGGTACCACGGTCCCTGTGTAAGTAGGATTGCCTGACATCCCTTCGGTTAAGCTGGATGCATCCCTCTTAGTAAGTTTTATGTTTTATTGGCCGTTGAACCACCTAAATATGACCCGGGTTATGCAATATCTGTTTCCAGTTCATGACGGCAAAAATTATTAACCCCATCGCTATTAACGGGGGTAGGTCTCCGCCTCCTGTGTTTCATCCGAATGAAAGACTATACCCCTATCTAAAAACCACCCCTTCACAAAGACAGCTTTTAAATGACTCACTTTCCACCTCTACTTAAGTAGCACCCAGGTGTCGGTGGGACCCTTTTCTACCAGTAAAACAAAACATGGAAGTCGTCGCCAACGGATTTCATTAGCCCTCTTTTACTCTACATATAGCCGTTTCATGCTCACGAAGTTTTTCTCACGGGTACTCATTAGTGGTGTGTTTAACAGGGCTGTGTTTTCACAGTGGCAGTCGAATAATATCGAAATCTATATCTATAATCTATCAACTGCAAATCCACGAGCTCAGATGAGGTGATTTCTGCTGTGCTTTGTCGTCAAAAAACAGTTTACACCTATTTACCGGCTCACCGTAACCTATCTTCAGACGTTGGAACTGGTCATGACAATGACGCAGTTATTATTCTCGCCGCACTGCAAATGCGAGCAGTTAAACTCCCAGGTGCGCGATCAGTGTTACGCGTTTTATTAGCACAGTGCCACTGCAAATCTCCGAGCATGAGATCGCAGCTGCAACGGATTTGAGGGGCATGGATTTCAGTGGTACATGGTAAGAAATGATAGAGTTGGGATAAAATAGAGACACGTAACAGAGGCGAATTACAACAAGGTTGGAAATGTTTCAGCCGTATAGTAGTTGATGGAAAACTGTTAGTGAACTGTGCTTTCTAAAGTACCACTTATAGAAACGGTTGAAGCGGTTGCAAGTTAGCGGCAAGGCACCCCCACCCTGTCCCGTTTACCAGTTATAGACACGTAGCTATATGTAGATATCAAGGGTGACCGGATGTTATTATCATATGATGAGATCTTCGACACAAACTATCCCTAACGACACCATCCGCTGTCGTCCACTAGCTGTGGTGATGGAGAAACCAAGTTCCTTGGTCCTTCGGTTGTACTGCAGGTTGGTTATCTCATAATTAAATTTCAAATAAAACATTTTGGACGTTCTGCTACGTCTTTGATGCATCGTTTATAATTTCAGACCGGTTAAAAGGAGGAGTCACCTCAGGCCACCTGATTTCGGTCTAAAATCCTTAACCCTCATGGTAGAAAATCGCATTCTCGTGCAGAAAACTGTAGGATTCCTGTGTGATCATAGTGCCTCGCAGAACGTTCCACTCCCCACTCTAGATTGCTTCTGCTGTGCAATGAAGATGTTAGCTTCAAGTTCCCAAATTCATCATACGGATAGATTGATGGAGTGACCATGGGCAGTACACTGGGCCCACTTCTGACAAACGTCTCTATCGTTACGACAGGGAGACAGTTGGATGCTCTTACATCAGAGCTAGCATATTACAATTCCCAAGTTGATAATACTGGTCATATCCTAGAGCAAGGTGTTAGCAATAAAGCTCACCCAACGCCCCAGTTATATCCAGCTGAATTTTACGCAACCCAGAAAGAAGAAACCGATGACTTCCTGGTGCATCTAAACATGTACATTAAACGTATGTCCCGCGGGTATATCTTAATTCAATGAGCGAGAAAATCTCTTCAATCAAAAGAACCTTGTTCTCACGAACACCCTGGATGTGTACAGATGATTCAAGCAAAGCTGAACTGGAGCTGCATTAAAAACGGCAAAATGAAGTGAGACCAAAGTCACCTAACTGTATCCGAAATAGTTGCATTCATAGAACTCTCCTTCAAAGGGGGGTAAACCAACTGCCCAAACAACCGAACGTCTATTGTCAGCATTAAAAATGACGTACAAAACTGCGGAGATTAGGGTGTCAAACTTGACGCAAGGCTTACCACTACACTAAATTAAGGGAGAAAAACCTATTAGGGTCAAAGCCCACTATGTATATCAGTTTACATGTAACTGCGGAGAAAGTTGCATAGGCAGAACCAATAGGTGTATCAGTACTAAAAAAAGAACAAATCCCCCTTTTGGGTCCATAACCTAATGACACATTAAAGATCAAAGACTTTACCCGATGAGAAACTACCTCAGTCCGTGACAGGCAAACATCTTTTGGTCCCAGGTCACCGAGTCGATTTGACCTCAGCACTTATCAATGTGTTTAGGCATCAGAACTCTAGTGTTCTCAAATTGTTTGAGACCACTACAATATTTCTCTTCAAGCCTTCAGTGCTTTTTCAAAAGAGGCATGATATAACTCTCAGGTTATCTTGGGCTTGACACGTAAGCAGTTCCTCTTTATTGACTGATAAGCCGGTGACCAGTTGACCAACCCCTTTTCTAGAAATCATAAAATATTTTATTTCGTGTCACTGGTACTTACTGACGCGCCAATAATAATTGCGCACACCTATTAGCTTCTGTGCTCTAACCTTTGAGTATGTGGACTCCTTCCAGTGGCGAATTACAAAACGTACTCACTAGATATATATCTGTGTACTAATGTCCTTTTAATCGAGGCAGGTGACCAATCAGGCTTTTATACAAGCATTCTCATAGTTGGCTGAGGACAAACGTTTTAGTATTGTGCGTACAACATCCACTTTCCATTCACTAGAACCATCGAAGTATATATATATATATATATATATATATGCAAATTTGAATGACATTTGGATCCACTTATTTTGCTATCTCTTGCTACAAACACAACGTGAATTATATTTCATGTTATTCACGTGAGTTATTCATGCGCAACAACCGAATAGCTACTTCGATATTTCACTTGCATGCACACGACATCACGGTTTACCCCAGAGGATGAAAGTGACAATAGTTTCGATGTTCTGTGTGTCACGTCCACACGAAGACAGAAGGTATGGCTTCAAAGATAACTATACTCGATAAACACATGATCTGGCTATTGCACAAACTTCCGAAATTTCTTGGAAGATAAGCATCAAACGTCCCTCCAGAACGACCTATAATGATCTGTACCGACGATATTTCCGATTCAAAACTGGACCTTGTTTCAAGAACCCTGTTAACCATGAAATGAGTTGGTGGAATGATTTCAGTTAAAGTGCTGAATCCCTTTTGTCTGCCCCATCACACAGATAGAAGATATTTATTGCGGTATGTCAACATTTTCTTAGCTCTTCTGAGCTGCGGGAGGTTACCTACAAAGAAGCTTTAGAAACAAAGTGGTACGGGCAGACAGCCGACAGCAAGATAAAGTCACCTGATTAAAATCTTTTTTCGAGACTTTCTGTATACACTGGGATGGCTGGTGGATACTGATGAGTTGGGGCCCACAGATTTGCAGTAATTTTGTGCTCTGATGACGTAGCAACACATAAAATGTGTCGTTCGGGTCTTTTCGGTGACCTATCTGCGTTTAGCAATTAAAGATGTTCGGTCACCATTTGACCTCCGACCTTTGGGGCCACCCATGCTGCTGCTCTAAGGATGTACCGTGGTGCATGTACAGCTATGCGCTCTGTCAGAGGTGGTCTGTTGTGCAGATGTAGGTGCCTCCACAACTGCAAGAGAATTAGCATATTACGTGGGCGGTAGACAAGTCTAACGAACTAGGCGCAAGCTGCCCCAGAAAGAATCCCATGGTAGACGGAATACTACCTATAGTGTCGCTGAAAACCCCTGGACAACCAGCAACCGGTTTCGCCCTTCCTGGAGCCGACCATGAAGTTCCCGTCAACCTTACGTTCCACTTGAACCCAAATTGGACGCAATTCGCGAAACACACGCACTTGCACACCAATTTGGCTTTAAGAAGAAATTCAAATGGATCTTCTTCCTCTTTTGGATTATCTGGACTGTGTGTACCTTTTTTATCTATAGATGTTCTTGATGGAGATGCGTCTGTAAGGGGCTGGTGAAAAGTTCGTATTCTGACCAGTCCACGCTGATTTGTGAATATTGATCTTTGCATTGAACCATCGGAGTGCCTTTTGACAAGTATATCCAAGGATGGCAAACTGGATTCAGACTCGTATTCGAAAGACACACGTAGGTTCAGGTGAATGGATTTGAGACTATTACAAAAATCATCAAAATTTTTCCTAATAAAAAGATAAAAACAACATAAAGATAACGCTTGTACGACAACGCTTGCGAGATATTATTTGCAATCTGACTAAGTCAAAAACCTAGCTACACATCATCCCTAGGAAGATGTCGGCAAGCGTTAGACAGATTGGGCCGCTAGTTGAGGCATCATCGAAAATTACATTTTTTGTACGCAGTAAAATAGTGTCCTTGTTAAACTCAATAAGGAGATTGGAAAATCCTCACTCAGGATGCAACAGTCTCTTGCAAGGATACATTTTTAGAAGAGGCATCGATATAAATGGAGAACATCCTTTCAGAACTCGTCGGAATATTCTCCAGGTTGGCACAGAGATCAAGGAAATGTCTTATGCAATGGGAGGTAAACGTTTTTCTACGGGGTACAGCAGATCTTCAAGCCAGAGCTGTTTATGCACGGCATAAGCCAGAGTGGAGCCCTTTAATTGTAAATCTTGGGCACGTCTGTCATTTCAGATATAACCGTACCGATGGGTCTCAGATATGCAACTATGGAGTATAAAAGTTTGGGATTTTTGTACAACCCGTTCTCTGATAACCTATTTCTGTCAGGAAAACGGGAAACTTTGGAGCTCTTGCTATCGGATAAAACAGTGCTCATTTTCCCAGCGTATGTTTCTTTTCTCACACTTACTACGCCGGAGTCTTTATCACGTTGAAGGAATAACAGCAGATTCCTTCACTCAAATGTAGGCTGGCTGGTCCTTCCTCCTCGTTGCTAATGCTGTTTTATTAGCTAGTCCTATTGCAGTTTCGATTTTATTATTAATACCTTACCATTATTGCTAATACTATTAACAAGTTACGCCTACATTCTTTCGTAGAAGAAAGACTCCAACGGGAGTACAAAGACAGACGGGGTATACTATCACAGTAATGGGACACGAACTGTGTATCGCTGACATGTTCGGCTTGACGGCCGTCGCCATCGCTACAAACAAATGATACTCGTACGCGTTGAACCAAGTACGAAGACTGAACGTAATACAAATTGAAAACGCAGAAGGAACCAGTGGCAGCTTGATGTATCACCAAACAGATGACATAAAGACATTGCATTTCTAAGATGTGTAAATACGCGTGCTTTAGTGTTGAACTCGAACTTCTGGGTGGGATTCTTTAGTGTTGAAGGCGGCGTAGTACTGAACTAGGAGGTATCCACGGGGATTGAACTGAGCTGCAGATCCGAAAACAAACGCGCAGGAGACAACTGGACTATGGGACGTGGCATGTACGTTGATGCGGAAAGTGCCGTAAGGTACACAATGCGCTCATCAAACGAGTAAACAACTTTGGATCCGAATGCTCAACCTTTATATCGGTATGGGCCATGAAAACAACAGCATCGCCACCGTCCCTTCCGATCCCTTGCGCCAGTGTACGTTTAGCCTGAAGTTTAAGACCCGATGCTCAACTTGCTTTGTCTGTTAAGTACACGCAATTCGGCTAACCTTGAAATAGTGAGTACCAACTACTAGGTACTTGAAACCCCGCTGTTTTGAATCACATTGTCCCCACCACCCACACAAACATCACGTGCCGTACTGCGAGCAGCTTCCATTTGCAATAACAACAGGAGTGCTCACGCCTCAGCAACAATATATCGCAAACTTCATCAATTCAGTCTTTTGGTAGGTTGACCTAAAATTCTCGGTCACACTTTTATTGAACATGAGATGACCGTAGGGCTTGGAATATAGATGGAACAGAAGAACCATGTACGTCAGAGCAGCAGCTGGGGTCACAGTAAAATCGATGCGCAGTTTCATTCCACCATCGTAAACGATGAACGGTTGCAAATGTCAGACACTGGCCACCCGTAGTAGCCTTCCACCTGAGACTCCACTATATACGGAATGAAAAAGCGATGGAAACTAGTGACTGATGGATGCCCAAAACTATCCACAGCATACAGATGAGTAGCAAACGACTTCGTTCAACGGTCTATAGTGGAATTTCCACCATTATGTTTCTAGGAAGAGCGTTGTTTGCCGAGCTGACTAATAGCCTGCTTTACTACGGGCAAAGATCCCTGTTACACCTCTATAGTTTTATTCTCTCAAACATTTTATGTAACTATATAATCCAAATTTCATTTCACTCGGCCCAACCGCCTGAACACGCTACGTCAGATTCTGTTGTTATTCCCTCTCCGGAGCTGAAGTTGAAGTTGTTGCCTTCAAGATTGAAACTCACTCTGGTCAGCTCGACTAGATCGTGCTGGCAACTACATTAGTGAGCTTAAGTGAGTAAAATGGCGAAAGTGACAGAACGCGCGTTCCATGGAAACACTCCAAGAAAGAACTAACTCTCGAGAACTCTTTTAGAGTCTGCGCATCCCTTGGTGCCTCCGCTAATGAGTTTATAGCCGGTTACTTCCAGAGATTCTGATGCGGCTTTGTTAGATAGATCAAACCCCGCAGTCTCCGAACTTTTCAAGGCATGTACCATTTGCCAAAAAATGCATGGGCCGGTCACCATCATAAGCACGCGAAATTGGACGGAAGTTTCCACAGGCGGTTATATACCTTCATACCTTCGTATCTTTACTCATCCATGTTGCAGACCGCTAGTACTTTTGTTTATGAGCCTCGAAATGTACTACAGTCCATCTATCATATTTTTTGGTCGATGGTTCCAACCCTGTTTACTATGTTTTACCCCATCGTAGCGCCTAACTGTACTTTATAATAAAAGATACCAGGCCGATACGGCATAAAATGAAATGAGCTGCTGAAGCTCCATCGGATCAACTAGTTTGAACATCCCTACTCAGCCTACAAAATTGCTCGGAATGTGGTTGCAATGCGCATCAACATTGATGGATGCATTCTGCATGGTACCATATCTATCACATGTCTTGCAACGACATGACACCCCAGTGGGAAAGTTCAGCTTAGCGGCATAACCCGAAATCGTACAACCTGAGTTGAAACGATTGATCGGAGCACGTGATGGGCATGACCTGTTGTTTCAAGCCTCCTGATTTAGAAGCGCAAAATATGGGACGTGACGAAGTCGAAAAAGGCCCTCACTGGATTAGTTAGTTGTATGAAATGACCAAATCCATTTTTAGATACTTGAAGCTAACTACCGCCTATTTTAATACAGCTGCGTGCATTGTTAGCAATAGTACTGTTGGAAATTTGATGTATTGAAAAAGGTACTGCATTTATCTGACCTTCGGAAATCTATGCAAGTACTCAGAGGGACAGAATAAAGGTTTGGTGGTTTGCCTAGGTTTGTGACTCATGGATCATCATTGCGCTGTTCTGCATTTCACCCCATGCTTCGTATGCAGCATGAATACCAAACAACTTTTTGTCCTAATGGAACCATACTCATAGTACCCCTCATGTCACCAGTTAAAGTATCTCCGATACGACTAGCACCAATCGGTCTGCTCCAGGTAGAATCTACTGATTTCCTTGGATAGACTAGGTACCAACAAAGTCCATGTTTTTGTACGTGTCCACTCTTTTAAATGACTTCAATGAGAACAATAAATATGTCGTTGTCAGAAAACAGCTACCACAAATCCAGTTTGAGCTGAACTTCCTAAACAATTTTCTCTCATATCAGGACTCCCCCTGAGGTCTTTGTAATGTGCCATCCCTCCGAACTGAATTTCGTAGGTATCATTCGATTCGCCGCACACATTACAGCTAGCAGCACACCCGCACCTGTAACATTTACCCCCTCCCTTCCACATGATCTAACTCATCTTACCAGATAATCGCCAGTCAAACCGTCCTCCGTCAACTGCCTACGCGCCTGCAAGTCACATCTACTTTTCAGACCATTAGGTAACGCAGGAGGGTACGTACATCCGACAACATGTGATGCGGGGGATCACGCCCTTCCCGAAGCCCAACAGTGTCCGGCAAATGGTCTGGTAATGAGACGTCCCATGATATTTTCGAACAAATTTCGCGCTCAGCCAGGTTGTCTCAAAAGGACGAAAAAGGGCATCCGGCAACACCACCGAATTGAAATGTACGTCGACTGGCCTTGATGCCACAAAATAAAGGATGAAACCAAACATTCAGAAATTCTCCTCTTCTGACATATCCCAGTAGACTTTTCGGACGTTCCGACGTGGCTAGAGCAAGAAGACTACTTTTCGGTCAGCATATTCATCCTGAGTAGTGAATTCAAAATAGAACCAATACAGTCGTTGCTCAGTAGATATCGGTTCATCAATATGATTATTTCACCTCTACTTTGTGTGTGTGGATTACCTTTGGTTCATAGCACCCAAAGAAGGCGAATGAACTCAATCAGAGTTGGTGATTTGCTACAGGATAAAAAGTTAACGAAAGGTGAACAAAATGGCTGCTCCACAATGCAACTTTCATTTGGGTGTACGAAAATCTGTCTGCAAATTTATGAGTACAAGGTCCTAGTGCTGGGTCAGGAGCGAACTTGCGTTTCCTCGCATTGAGCTGTTGACGTACACAACAATGAATGCGTAGCGAAATGCTTTCCACTTCTATCACTGACTGCTTTTCATATGAGTTACCTTTATCCGTGTTCATTTCATTGCACACATTAACACTCTTATACAGGTGTAACCTAGTTTCCATTCAGGTGCTGTTTTGGGTAACTGCTGACGCCAATAGTTCGACTCCCTTGAATTGTTTCCCTAGTTGCACGCACATTTTGCCGGACAGCGCAAAATGCTGATCTCAGTTTCGTGGAGTTAACAGGTGCTTGCTTGTCCAGCTGGTGAATGACACTACATGGGCTGGTGGCCCGTTTCACAGAATATTGTATGCGGGAGAAAAAGTCGCACATGAACTTGAAATTCGACGTCTCCAATGAGTTGGTCAATGAGTTGGTTGGTTGGAAGAGTCAAGTCACATTAGCTGCAGCCCATCACTCATTTACTTGCATGGGTGCTTATGAATACACGTATGAATATACTCAAGAAAACCGAGACATTTTTGGGATAAGACTGCTAAATGTCGCTGAGAACGAGACTGCTGCTGCGAAAGCAACATGAACACTTTTCGTGCTGTCAACTGACATTGGCCAGTGTGCAGTAAAACAATAGCCAGCCCGTAGTCAAACAAAGGACAGGAGAAAATCATCGGATCTTGAATTATCGCGGAAAACACTGTTTTTTGGCTTTGACCTCAAAAAAACGAGTCATCTTCAAAGACAACGTTTGATGTTTGGAAGGGATATCTGTCTAAGAGAATTTCTCCGAAGCCGGCCGATCTCAGGCAGTTATCATTGTTGTAGTTTTTACTAAGCAATACGACGATAAATAGCCATCTAAAAATGACTATTCGTAAACACGGTTCTCAATCTGAGGCCACTGACCAGTCGTGTGGACCACGATTGAGCGCCGTGGGGATGTCCAGGAAGGTCAAGCACAAACTTTAATTTAGAGGAAAGTCATGCTTCATTAAAAAGACATGGGTACCCACGTTCATTGTTTAATGAAGAGTGGAGAAGCTTCCATCACATTTTAGAAAAGGACCCTGGTAATTCGAAGGTTATGAACACCACTCTACCGCTAGGAATCGGATTAATCATCTGGTGACATTGTCAGACTGCTATCTTGCCCAGAATATAGACGTCCCCATTTTAGCTGAGCTTTCTTCTGAGGGTTTCAGTGAACGACAGGTCAACGACCAGAACCGTGGTTTGATGGTGAATGAACACCACCGTCCAGAGTTTTTCGAATGCAACAATAAGAGAATTGTTGTGAGATGATGACCGTGATCATGATAAATATATAACATAACAAAGTATTGGTTTTGCAAAACTCTGAAACATGTCCCAGCTAGCTTCACTTTAATCAATAGCTCCATGAAAGTTTTTGTCTTAAACCTTCCTGTACAACATGCAGCGGTTGATCAAGTAAGCATTGAGTTATCTGAACCTGCACAACACATGCAAATTAATTGCCACAATGACCAGTCACCTGTCTTTGAATGCCAGCATGTTTTAACTGCTGTTCGAAATGATGCAGTTTCAGAATTACTTTAGGATTATTCCGAACAAGGAAAAAGCAGCCGTAGTGCTTCTCGGTTTTTAGCATAAGTGGATTTCAAAATTCTGATTCGAATTTCAACAACCTTCTTATCACTGGCACAATACTCGTCAATTTTCAGATAGTTATTCTTCGCTAGTTGGCTGTCCTCCCAGAGACCTGACCTGACCTGATAAACTCCTGCTGCACTCTTAACGTCAATTTCACTAGCTGCACAGATGCGGACAATGACGACAGGGTATTCAGGATAATAGTATCAACGTGGCCAATCCATTCATACCCAACTTATGAACCCCAGTAAGCGCAAACTGTCTCACCTAGTTGAGCTTTTTGGAAGGAGACTGTTTTGAAGTTTCGGCATGGCTTAGTTCGTGTATCAAATGCGTCCGGAAACTGGACTGCTTCTGGACGGTTTGGAATGACTCTTGTGCCAGTGCATTTTAGAGCATCTGTAATAAATTTTGTGATGACAGCTTTCAAAACCTTATTGGACGACCCGAATAGCAACTTACGCTAGTGTTCCACGAGTCCATAGCGATAGGTGCCTTTTTATTCTACTCACACACATGCTTCCGCGAGCACATTCCTCACTTTTGTAAAAGCAGTTTGGTAGAATAGCCTTTACAGGTGATGGGTTGTATTCTTGTTGTTTAGAGCAAACAAAGCAAATCTGCTGCAGGAAATGTGCGCTCTACTGTACTCTGTAGTCACGGCTGTATAAATAATCAATTCTGAACTTCAAACAGGTTTAAACTTTTTTCTTTGATATCAACGCTATGGTGAAATATTTTTGGAAATTGCTAGTTTTGTACTTAATATATCTGTATTTTTTAGGTGCTTGTATTGGGAGGCTGGATGGTACTTTGATCAACTATTTACAACTTCCGCTATGTGGTAGCTACCCGCCTAGTCTGCAAGTCACCAGCCTTCATACGTTTGTACCCGCGGTTGGCTAGTTTGTTCGTCCCACACACCCCGGGCGAAATAATGATAGGACCA
Source organism: Opisthorchis felineus (assembly GCA_004794785.1). Classification (NCBI taxonomy): domain Eukaryota; kingdom Metazoa; phylum Platyhelminthes; class Trematoda; order Opisthorchiida; family Opisthorchiidae; genus Opisthorchis; species Opisthorchis felineus. The sequence continues at coordinate 215,997 of SJOL01006332.1, read as the reverse complement.
CCCAGCTTTTAATTGTGGAATAAATGAACCAAACGAAATTCGGCCTGCTTGTGAGCAGTACCATAAAAAGTGAAATTGGGGACTTACAGAAACCTGTCTTGAAAGATATAAAGTGAGACCAGAAAAATATGGAAACAGCGTGACGAAATCACAGGTTCATAAAGGTTATGGTACGATTGGAAGAGTTCACAATGACAAATCACGGAGTCTTTCGCCTAAAATCGCTTTGCACTGTTTTTAGACGCCTTTGGTAAGTGTTTGGATGACATTCTGACCGAAGATTTACCATTCTCCTGTTACAGTAACTGCTCATTTAGTCGGCAAGTCACTAGCTTTCACACGTTCACATTCAAGGTCGGCTAGTATGCCTCACGGATTTTCGGTTGGGTTGAGATTAATAGAACAAGTTAGCCAATCCATTGGATTTACTTCGAGGCACAAAATCCAGCTCTTGATGAGATGACGAATGTGGACCACTGCTTTTCCACATGAAAAGTTTCCATTCCTACCACTTACCCGTGGAAGTTAGTGGCCCTGTTAACCACTCCAATATCCAAATATTTGGGCCACATTCTTGGACGCCAGGTAATATTGTGGTAAGTCTCTAGTGTAAGCTGAGCTGATGCCGACTTCAATCGAATACATATCAGACCTACAACAGCAGTAAACAACATCAGTGTGGCCACCAGACTCCTTCAGAAGGCCAGAAAAGCGAAAATAAATCTAAATTACGAGAAAATGAAGGAACTTTGTGACTTCACATGGTCCCAGTTTTACTGCGCGTGTCGAACCGAATTATTTGTCGTCTGGGTCTTGTGACGATGAAATCGAAGTCGTTATAGATGAGCCAGAGGTATGGAAGTATACAGGAAAGTACCTGGCATCAGTCGAGGGATTCTGGTTGCACACGGTTTCTCAGCCACCAGAATGGGTGAATTCAAAAAGGATCCTTATACACGCCTCCGACGAAAACATTCGGACATCGAAACGGTAGTCATTCCACTATCTGCTACGAGTAGGTGACTGAATGTAGTGTTTTCACATAAAAATTCAACAGTTGCATCTCATCAAGAGCTGGATTTTGTGCCTCGAAGTAAATCCAATGGATTGGCTAACTTGTTCTATTAATCTCAACCCAACCGAAAATCCGTGAGGCATACTAGCCGACCTTGAATGTGAACGTGTGAAAGCTAGTGACTTGCCGACTAAATGAGCAGTTACTGTAACAGGAGAATGGTAAATCTTCGGTCAGAATGTCATCCAAACACTTACCAAAGGCGTCTAAAAACAGTGCAAAGCGATTTTAGGCGAAAGACTCCGTGATTTGTCATTGTGAACTCTTCCAATCGTACCATAACCTTTATGAACCTGTGATTTCGTCACGCTGTTTCCATATTTTTCTGGTCTCACTTTATATCTTTCAAGACAGGTTTCTGTAAGTCCCCAATTTCACTTTTTATGGTACTGCTCACAAGCAGGCCGAATTTCGTTTGGTTCATCTATTCCAAAATGAAAATTTTGCGGGTGGCAAACTTGTTTAATAAACCGAACACAAAGACACTAAAATTTAATGATTTCGGAACATCCACATACCCCATTTGGTTGTTCTACAGTTACTGATAACCGTAGAACAAACAACCGATATTTCATCTTGGACGATATTGAGCACATTAGCAATCTATCATCGTTAATTTTAAGAATTACGCACATCAGCACTCGATGCCCAAATCACCATTCATATGCTGGAAACCCCAGTATCAGATTGTTCATCGCGATCATCATCATCATCGTCTTCATCACCACCATCAGCAACAACACCGCGATTGTTGAGCAAGCATCGCTGAGCCTAATGTGAATGGAGCGATCGATAAAACGTAATGATCGACCAAATGGCGCTAGCACATAAGTGGTTGGTGCACGCGTGCGCATATGACTTTTAAAGTTAAAATGAATATAAATTTATATCTCTCGTCGTGACACCGTCGTTTTTGAACTGCTGTGCAAAATGTATCGGCAACCACTAAGGAAATCTGTCACACTATCTTTCTGTCTCATGTTTACAAGTGTTAGCTTCATACGCAACAGTGTGTGCATCTAAACGTAATGATGTGCTCCCGAATACAATGCTTGACTTATCAGACGTGACTTTATAAAGGTTACAATGACAAACTGCTTCACGAACTCGACAGCCGAGACGCAGACGGTAGTAGGATTGACAACAAACAGAATGACGTTGCTTATCTCGTGGCGAATGCGTGTCAGCCATTGAGAGCAACCCGTTATCAGGCTCTACACAATTCATGCGCTCAATCATTAACGCAATGAGCGAAACACTTCAGTGTGCGTGTGTGGCGGTAGAGCTGGCGTGACCTCTGCATGTCACGCAACGGAAAGGTCATCGCATCATGGACATGTGACTCAGGTCACCCAACGGTAGAAGAAAATCTTTGGATAGAGAGAACAGAGACGGAAATGGATAGGCTCATAGCCACACCATAGACATGAATGAGCGGTGAGTCACGCATGATTCGTCTATCAATTGGTCTGATATCAAGCATCAGCTCCTTGGGCTTAGCGGGTCAGAGGACAACCGCACAATGTAAGGAGATTTTGCATCACGTGACCCAATAAGTAAAGCACGTCACGACTTTACGAAGAGCTCTCGTATTCAGATGGCTTACTAACCGGTGGAGATTTGTTACGCAAGCATTGTGATAGAGAAGAAATTAAGAATGAATTTTTGCAATCTGCGAATTAATGTTTTCCCCCAATTGTTGCACACTACTTTGTGCACGGACTAGGCCACACCGTCAGCAGAGACAATCATAACACTACACCTAACATTATTACAGCTTATCCGAAAAACCTGAAGAAGTTGCAGGTGTAGAGAGTGATATATATAAGACCTTCTTTCGCGGACTCTATGGCAATGATTCAATAAAGTAAAGGTAAGTGCAAAATATCCGTTACTTATTAGGAATTTCCGCACTATCATTGAGGCCTCGGCTCAGACGCAAGCTTCACTTCTCAGTCTGGAATTAACCAACCACAGATGAGCTGATAAAGTGCAAAACTTTTTTACTGCGGCACGCAATCCTTATGACTTCCCGATTTTTGCATGCTGCAATTCAGGCTTCATGATAAAACTCATTCATGATCATCACCATCGTCATCATCAGTGTGAGCAACACCAGGGTTGAAACACCAGTGCTGAAACAGCAATATTCCACTTACGCACAACCACACCAAATAATCTGAAGACCCCCCCTGATTAAAGATGAAAATGTGGGAGAAAGGAGACCTATTATCAGTCTGGTACTAACATCTGATTAACTACCCCTCCAACACTCAGTCAGACAATCTAGATAGAAACTGATAACATGAATATTATTGAATCGGTTCACTGTCGTATCCGGTGTAAATCGGAAAGGACCTAACGCTGGGACTAACCGAATTACTACTTCATCCTAAGTTCATTCACCTTGTAAAGTTACACCGCTCTGGTGTCTATTCACGCATCTATTCAGGCATCCACAATATGCCTGTCTAGAACTATGCTAGACCCTGCAAAGCTACATTCGAGTTGATTGTAATGGCTAATACTATTCCCGAATGCAGTCAACTGAAATCAGAGGCAACCGCGATAGTATGGATGTTGTGGAGATGCCAACGAGGACAGCAAAGATGTCAGTTTGGTGACGGGGCTCAAAAGGATTGCCTGCTGCGCTCTGTCGACTGAATACACAATATCATAGCTAATCTGAATAGAACACAGTTGATTCGGTTTTTACGTCATAGCTCGTGTAGTTAGTGAGTTCGTTCACCATAATGGTACTCAGACACTATAGTATCTACCGCGATGGCACAGCCCAAGAGTATGCAACGATGGTTTCCCGAGTTCAGTTTCACATCTTCAACTCAAGGACACACTTGTTACCAAGATGATCCGTCGCAGTGATTTTCGTTACTTCTGCCAACAAACAAAAATGGCTTTGTATGGTCATTTTACAAATTTTCTCCTGGGTCGGTGATAAGGCAATATCGGTTTTATGGTGTCAATTTTATTCTGCGCTAGAATATATGCACTTTGAAGTAGGAAGTAAATGAGAAAGGATTTTTGATTGCAAGTAAAGAACTTGTGAGTAGTTTTCACTGACTATACTTTTGTGACAACGGGGTTGACACCTTTCTTCTGTACTATTTGTCCTCGACCAGTGCATTTGATGAAATCCATAACCTAGGAGCCTCACTCACTTTGTACGCCAAATAAGGACATGGTTGATCTTCACACTAGTGATACGACTGCTAACTAAATTATCATTGATCTTTGCCGTGTAGCACGATGAGCTAGAGTGAGATGTACCGGTCCCTAAAGGTTAGCTTGAGTGATCGTTTTGCAAGAACACGAAGAAAGCACAGATAGGTTGATACCGGGAGCACAGCACCTAATGATCTGGTTGTAAAAAGGTATTATCTATGCACATGCATACGCCACTGCCAAAAACATTCGCATATACCGTCATGCATTGGTGTGGACATGGAGGTGGATAGAGCCTTCATGTGGAGAATTGAGATATCATGCGGCGGCATGCTTTGTGTGATCGGCCAGTGTTTACTGCTGTCCTGTCACTTCAGACAAACTATCCTTTTAAGTTACGGGCTTTGGTGTATGCGTCGTGCGCATTAAATGATTAGTCCAACCTAGTTCACCGTACGCTTTCTCACCATACGGCCCAAATGCAATCTCTTGTTTGAGGCTATTCCATTGTGCTGGAAAATGAGGTAAAAAAACTGGCGGACCAGGGGGTCAGTAGTAGTTCAGGCAACGATACAGAGGGAGATCCTAAGTGGCTTGGCTACTGAACTGAGCCAAAGGCTCTGGATTTATTCTAGTCGACTGCGTTGCACGGTTGGCTTTGCTCACATGCCGTCGGAATATTAGTTTCGGGAGAAGTATCGGTCTGCTGGCGAGGCAGACACAAGAGCTGGACGATTATGTTATAAGAGAGTGGTACGGAGTAATCACAAGGACTGATGTGTGAATATTTTGTGTATTCAGAGATGGACGGAGAGACGACAGTGACACTAGCTTAACAAATGATCAGCTTTGAGATGAAGACCTAGAAAATGCAACACTGGAATCAATAACTACGGAATTAAGAAGAACTAGTTATTTCACCTTCGCCCGAGTTTCCTAGGTTTCACACATTTCCAGCCTAAATTCGTACTGCTGCTCGGAATACAAAAGGTTGTGGCTGTCAAGTGCGGCAATATACGTGGCTGAGTTTTGCATCACACCCTATGGGTTTGCTTTCCTGCTATCATGTAGAGGAGCATGGTTGAATGAGAGGAGGAAAAGGTACACCATAACTCGGGTTAAAACGACTAATCGAAACGTATGTTAGACCATTCTATGTGTATGCGTGTTTCGGAGACGCAGCATACATAGATCGAAAGAAAGAACAATGTCTGATGAAGAACAACCTGTCGCCAAATCTGACACAGAATACGGACGTTGAAAGTCACAATGTGGAACAAGTCTTTTGAATTTAATGATGGCTTATTTACTTAGTTTACGGGGAAAAGCACCGGTTGGGTAGTTGATAGCCAAATGAATCAGAAGGAATCTAGTGGGAGCCGTGTGGGGAGGAATCAGTGAACGAAGAGCTTTAAGGCGAATAGTACTTCGCAGTTTCCCAGAACAAATAAGAGCATTTGTTTGAAGTGCCCCACTTTGAGCCTTTGACTAAAAAATCTGACCCATAGGCCACTTCATGTTTTGATTGGTACGCTATTCGAGTCTCGTTATACATTGTATAGACGCAACCCACTACTAATAAGGTCGCTGAAAACTCTTCCACAGCCCACAACAGTGAGTCTCCCGTGAAAACGAAATTGGTATGCAAACGAGTGTATTTGTCGAATTTCGTACAATTTGGGTTCAAATAGGACATAAGATTGATGGAAACTCGGGGACTGCGCCTGCTTTTATTGCTGTCCATCGGTGTGACCTGAGTACAGTACCGTAGAACTTAGTCTCCACTGGGACAAACAATGTGGGCTTAGCTTGCTATCGGTTGGATTTCGGTGCACTGGTTATGCCAAGAAACAAAACCCGGATCGTTAAAATTAAAGCAAATGTAGTAGACTCTCTAATAAGCAACCTTCCAAAGTACAGAATCCCATGGGCGGAATGATTTAAGTTTTCCAAATCTTTTCTACCTAGAGGCACTCCGGATAAAAACAAACCTTCCCGAAACGCAACAAACGATATCTTCAGAAAAGCACGCACCTCCGAGGAATATTCCGATTACATCCTTAGATCACGTTACCATATCCATATGAAAATCCAGTGCACGAATTTCTGATCTTGGTCTCTGTTGGAAGGAGAATTTGTGCAGCGGGGACTTTTTAAGTGGCCTTTGTCAGAAGTTTAGGAGTGGTCCCTGACAATTTCAAACCATTGCTCACGTAACCCGAATGAAACTGTGGCAATTGGAAGACGGCGGTCTCCCTTCGGAGGGGCTTCGGGAATGCTTTTTGAATCCTTTATCAGGACTGTTTTTCACAGTCAACTTTATTACCTTTGTTCTAACTGTCCAGATTTCCGAACTGATTCACTTAAACGAACTGCCTTGAAACGTTAAAAATTGTCGAACAGCAATGATTGCCTCCTTCCTATAAGCTTAGCCGGACTCTCTTGTTCCCGATTTATAGAAGCAGCGATTTCGATACCATTCACGATTTTCCAGATGTTCGTCACTAGCAGTTACTTCATTGAATTCCTGGAACAAGGGGTTAAAATCACTTATTTTCAACATGTTCGTTGACTATTTTCAGCCCAGCGCACATGTGCACCGATGGACGAAAAATTAGTCATACAAATCGAATCCTTTTGTTGGATTCATCTGAAGTTGAGGCCAGATTTGTTCTTATAGCATCTCACGATGAGTTCGGACAGGAAACTGATAAGGATCGACGGAGAGAATAATACCAAGTAGGGGAACGGTGTGTTACTTCTGCTTATATCGAGGTGGACAGAACTGCAATCTCGTAGTAAGAAAAGCGTGAGTGTTACAACCCTCATTTATGGGGGTCCTTACATGTAAGTGAGCAAATGTTTAATGGGCAAGATTACCAGAAAACAGTTATCAATTATTTCTTTCCAAGTAGCGGATAATACTTATAAGCCCATGCGGCTAGCTACGTTTAACTCAGGTCAATTCTAATTTCGTTTCCCTTGTATTGCCTAACCTGAAGAATGAAAGGCAGAAAGTGTGAAACTACGGGGCCTTATACATTTGTGTCCTCCACACTAGTTCCCTCCGTTAGTTTCCATTTTCAGTATGGAGAACGAGCGGTCTTGAAAACCAGATGCGATGAATGCGTTTTTTTATCTCAAGGTATTTTCACCTGCATGTAACTCACTGGGAAGTTTCTAGTCCACGGATCACCTGTCTGCGACTACTGCAGCTACTCAGGCATTGATGGCTCGAAGCATGTACTGATACAACACCACCAGGTGAGGAAGTGTGGACTGGAGCGCTATTTTCTAGAGCACCTCAACAGTGTTTGGATACGTTTGAGTAGACAGTATAAACAATATGCAGCGGATCTATTTCATTTGTCATGCTCAATGCTTGGACCGGGGACTGGTGGTGACAGTATCCGAAAACAGTTCGTGACACACATCTTTAATTATCCTAACTACACTTGCAAGCATAGGTTCACCCCTGTCTTTCGTAACGATATAACAGACCACCATCCAACCACACATTGATTGTGTCTCCTCATTTGGTGAAGAAACACTTGCACGTTATTTTCCAAGCTCGGCGAACAGATCAAAGGCCATCTGACCAACTACCAATGTAATAGAGCAGTCGAGAAAACGTACATGTCGGAAAACGCGCAGCAATAAGAAATACGCGGCTTATAGTTACTGCAAAACTGCATTATGTGGAACTTGTTGATGGAGGCAGGTCCCGGACATTCCAATATCTCTGTGTTCATATTGTTCTAGAAATCCACACTAACCTCATTATATTCAAAGTGTCAACATCTATTCGTGGCTCATACTGTTCATTCACTTACTGGCTAGTTTTATCGAAGCCGTCAACTGGATTGTCTACGAGGGCCGTCACATAGCATATTGCCTCGCTTTAGCTGACGTGACTAGGTTCGCATTAGGTGCTTCAAAACTATTTCAGAATTTTGGCCTCAACAGATGTCAGAATCCTCCAGAATTGGTGGTGTTCTTTGCGTTTAGTGCTGTGTTGTGATAGGCTTAAGCAAGTCAGAATGTCTCTACGGGATGCAGTCAAGTTAAGGCCGATTTATCTCGCGACAGTCCTTACTACTGAGAACCAAAATTTTGATTCTGACAGCACATACAAGAGGATCAGTGCTATCGAAAATACGCTAATGATGTTCCTTCTTCCACGTCATAAATACCTCGGTTTTGTGTCAAAGTGCTTGGGCCCTAGTCCAGACTCCTTTGGTTAGCTGAGTAGTTTGACAGACAAATGACAACATTGTTTGGAGTCCTCAGAAGTGTTCGGAGTCAGCTTGTTTTGTTCGAATAACATATTGCATTCAGCTAATATACTCAGACTGATCAATTAGACTGGATAGGGATAGCCGGTATCATTTTGTCCTCGGATACAGAGGTTATTCGGCGGGAGTCCTCAACTTCGTGCGCTTCATATTTGAAGAACCTTTCCGGGCGCGCCTGATACTCGCGTCCGGATCAGGAAAACCTGTTCGGCTTGATGCAACAGTTACTTGTTTGGGCACGCTCCTAATTTTCCACGCTTTGCTTTGGCAGAAGGTCTTTAGCCTCAACCTCTCGGGTCACCTTGATACTGCATTCAGAGTTGTTTGCTGAAAAGTGCTTGCCTATTTTGGGGCTTGTCAGATTTCGTCGCATTCCGTCTGCTACTTACTCCGCAACCCTTGTAGGTTAAAAGTGTTCCCATTGGCCCCCTGCACATCGACCATATATGTGTATCCTCCATTTAGCGCACACGAATTGTGCTTGCTCAAACGGTGGGCACAAGTCGTGAACCAGTGACGCTGATAGTGCATTTGTTACTTTGGGACGGATAAGTGAATTTGTGAGCATCGCACATACGCAGTGTGCTTGAAACCTACGACCAGTGAATTAGTGAAACGGTGTTTCACATCCTCCTAACAAGCAGAGGGATAGTTCACGAGGTGCATGACGGACAGATCGAAACCGATCAAGAGTCTATTGAGCACTTCGTGAAGTGTGTTGAAGAAGTGAACATGCTAACATGGAAGAGAGCCCAGAAAATAGAGAAAAAACGGTTCACACGTCATGTGCTCCCCACCCGATTTTACTTTTATCCAAATTCAATATATAAACAATGTGACCAAAAGTGGATACACACCCTCTAATTAATCTGTAGCGAAATAACGGTACATTTTTTTTCTTCGGCCTAAATACCCTTCCTGTACCAACGTCCTCTTCAATAAAACTGTGATTTCGCACCTGTGTCGCAGTGCTGGGTTCAATCTCACCAGTACGAACGAATATGGATGGCCTTTCCGAGGTTTTTATAGAAAAAACCACCAACCAACTCTAAATTTTGGATTCCTACTTGCCCGGTTACAGATCACGAATGAAGTTTCTTACCCGGGCACGAAGTAGAATGCTGTGTTAGAGGCTGATGAGGTCGATAAAACATGCTAGTTTCTCATATGTTCAGTGTTTTTAGTGGTCTTACCTTCCTTATTTAGATTTTGGGTTTGTCCACATATCATGCTTGAGCACTGTGTCACTCTTTTGAAGTCGGTGAAAATGACATGACTTGTTATCCTAAACAGAGGTGATCCAGAGCAATATATACTTTTTTACAAATTCTCACTGACCAGCTGCACCACAAGAGTTTGTTTTGTTTTCTTTCGCAGATATCTACTCGCCTTACTAAGTAGCAGTATCACGTAGCGCCTTCGGTCCTTTGCATCTAAGGTCTACAAACCTTGTTACTTCATCCTCATGTTTGAATCCGGAGAAATTTGCGAGAATCAAGTCACGAAAAGTTATGTCCACATATGTGCGGTAATTGTCGAGCTGCATGAGAATCTGTCTAATTTATCCAACTTCCATCGTCTGCCTTATTCGGTAACAGCACCCCAAAGACGACAGTCTATCGAACCATTGAAAGCTTGACAATACAGAAACAATTTGAGCAATGCACCATGACCTGGAAAGTCACTGTGATAAAATTCGCCGTAATGAGTACTTCATTGTGTATGTCATTAGTAATAATAAAGCATTGTAACGTAACTTGCCCCTCGTAATGTCATTCGCTTTTAGATCCTTTGCTGAACGAACACATTGTTGACCATTTTCTTCTATTCTTCTTGTGTACAACGTGGTTCCCTGTTTTTGTTGTTTCGGTTTTGCGCCTTTTTCGCCTTCCTTGTTTTTGACCTGAACGTAAATCGCTCTTTGACCTTGTCATCGCACGTGTTGTTTAAATCAACACGTGTGTTTCGCTATCTTGTGGCCACCTTGCCTCGAATCGGTGTGGACTTTGCGACTCCGTTAGGAATTAGCAGTTCCAAAACCGGTGTATAGAATCCAGTGTAATCCCACGATATGAGGTCTGTACAATTTTATCATTGTATTATTGTATCCACTACACCGCATTTGTTGATAAACCTCCATTTGAACCACCTGACTTTTCAGTTTTCGCACGTAACTCAACGTGGCCCAACTGATTACTGGAAACAATCAATACACATCGCCAGTTACGAGTTTGCTCCTCTGAGTGACAAGTGTGCGTCGTGCACCAAGCGAAGGATTTCAACCCATAGTTTAAAAGAATTGCTTTCACTCTTAACTTTGAGACGTTCACTACCGAATCAGTGACACCCAAATTACTATCGGCCAATCGATCACAAAACCCAGTTGAATGTGCAAACGTCCTACCTTTCTTCTTGGTGGAAAAGACGTCTACAAAAGTTCTCTTGGAATAACTCCCTATTAGCTGAATGACCTACCCACGGTGAGAAATCTGTTCCATTTGAGTGGTTCAGTGCAGTGAATTTTTCAAATTTCCAGATCTGTGAACGGTCACCGTCCTGCAATTGTGCACACATTACCTCAGAAAAAAATGCGTAAAAGCTTTCTGTGGTGTTTCTTACACAATATCTCATTGCACACGGCTCCATGTTACGTAAGAGGTTGAAAAACGGAAACGACATCAACCCGAAGAGTACTTTGGTGAAATTTTTTGTTTCATATCATTGTAGATCCCGGTGAACCGTCTCCTTCTTTTCCATTCCCACCTTCAGATTACACTGACTGAACTGAAGAAAAAACTGAAGCTCATGTCTTTCTGCATTCATTATGCGTACTTGGTTTTGTACTCAATAAATTATCGTCACCGCCGGATAAAAGCTGTGAAGTATTGGATAATTTCCACTGAAAATTTGCATACTGTTTGGCTCACCTAATCTAATCGATTCACAGATTGGTTGTACTTTTTCAGGTCGCTGGTTTAAAGGTGCACGTGATGCATATTAAATAATTTAGACGTTTCTCTTAAGGTTACAACACAATGGTGCTGAGCGCAGACCATGTGAACTACCTCTGACTATGCGTTAGTATCTGTATGGACTTAATTTAGCATTCAGCGTCTCTCCGCACAATTTCTCACTGGGGAGTTTTACGAAACTAAGTTGTGATTGAATAAACGGCAGAGAGATATGAAGCTTTTGCGGACTGTATTAAGGAATGTTTGATCATAACCTCATAACGGGATTGGGTGCCTCTCCCTTCTAAACCACACCTCGAACGACCACCAGAATCGTGATTCCGTGTACAGTGAATAAGTTCAAACTAAGGCATTTTTGCTTTGGCTGTATGTAAATGAAATTCCGGTAATGGTGTGTATTTTTTGGCCTGAGGAACCAGCTGACGAACAAGTGCACTTTTCGCATGAAGGACGTTCCGAAATCACAGCTTAACATGCCAAACTATCAGTTAGAATTTCATAATGCGTGTTCAGTGTGATCATTCTGATGAACTTGATGCACCCTCAGTGAACAATATATTGAATACATCATCATCATCATCATCATCATCATCATCATCATCATCATCATCATCATCATCATCATCATCATCATCATCATCATCATCATCATCATCATCATCA
>SJOL01006332.1:145768-189681 GCA_004794785.1 Opisthorchis felineus | reverse complement strand
TGAGCGCTTGGAGGTGTAGGCACCTCAGAACGCTTGACATAGGCCAGCACTAGGTCCCCTCCCTCACCCACTCTTTTTCTCTTCTTTTCACCCTAGGGCTTTAAATATAATTAGACGAACCTTACGGTTGTACGGCAGTGAAGCATCAGTGTCAACACTGATGTTGCTGTTTTTGATGATGATGATGATGAATATGGAACGACTGAGCTCACAATATTTTGAAGTGCGTCAACCAGAACAATCATACTAACCACCGCTCAAGCCATCCTCCAAGCTACATCCGATGGCTCGCAGAAATATTGCGATATATTGGTATATTGATTGTTCGTAGGTGGTAACTTTGACTTTATCGTAAATGAGGGTTTCGATTGACGGTCGCGAAAGGACAAAAGCTCCTACCAGGCTTGACGCCACGTAGCTCACTAAATGCACCATTGGCCGATGACTACGGGCATACGTCTCAAACATACTTTAGCAAATTATCCTTATGCTCAATTCATTCTCACATGCTGAGCCTGACAATGACACATATTCATGACCTGAGCACATGACCTCCCAGTGAAGTTGCTAACGCAGGCCTGTCAACTTCGGACGCGCACTCAATGAAAGCAAATGAAGTGAAGGATTGACTTCCTGTTGCGGTGACTGGAAAAACTATAGAGACCAATGTCAACAAAACTGGAGAGCAGACAGGAAAGTCAGTGTGGGTCACATGTGCGTGTGTAGTTGGGACAGGGAGGGGGAGTATAATAGCAAATGAACACAAATGTCCAAATCAAATTTAAAAAATCCCAACCCGCGTGATCAACAACCAAGCATTGTGAGCAACAATTCGTATACAGGTGTCTTGTGAAGGGGGATGGGGTTAGTGGGACGCATACAAAACCGGATCAAGTGTAGGGAAGGTGGGGTAGGGTACACGTCAGACATTAGAAGGACAAGTGAGCACTCCATAGAACCATAGAAGAAGAATAAGGGGACACGGAACACACAATAGTATAAAACAGAGGAAATTTCAAAGTATAAACAATAAACACATTTGTAATCTCACTGCCCATAAAGTAAAGTAGAAACATAGCTATCAGGTTCCGAGAAATAAACTGGGAAGGAAGTGCATCGTAATTGAGCAGAAAATGAACTCGTCAGGTTGAGCAGGTAAAATCTACTTTGCACCAAGTGGTTCTTGTACAAGACAGAACGAGCGTAACAGTCACCCGATTGGTGCATAGTGGCATTTCAAAACGCCGAGTCCATCGGAGTGCTGTCTGTCACGTGTGCGTCTGCACTGTCATTAGCAGGTATTGCTGGGGACGAGGACAGGACGGCGTCGAAACTAGGTTGTGTTCCCACGGTCATGAGCATCAGTTTTTTTTTCTCAAAAGATATTGTAAGAACTCAGTGGAATCAAGATGAAATTACGTATTTACAGATGGAAGCGTGCTTGCCCGTGCACAGACCCTAGACTTATTTTGTGCGTGGGATGTGTAGATCAGCACCGATGCAATCGATGTAGAAAGAAGGCCAATAGTGTGTAGTCTTCAGTCCAAATTCATTTTGGATGTTGAGGAGTGCTTAACGCACGGAATGAGGTAGATAGATAAAAGAAATAAGCAAGCATGGGGTAGAACAGGTAGCGGCCATTGATGTGGTCGGGTAAAAAGGCGGAGAAAAAGTTGGAGCACGTGGCGTAATCACAACGATTTGCCTAAGTGCAACATGACTGGGTTGCTATACAAAAAGACAATAAATCTGGATGAAAACACAAATAGCAATAAAATATCAGGAAGGTCTCCAGATGTGGCTTGGTCTGGAGCTATGGCCTAGAAACCAATTGGTGGGAGGGAAAGGGATGTGGGGAGAACGGAGTTTGTTGTGAGTACTGGTGGGTGATGGAGAGAACAACTGACAAAACCGTCCCATAACCTCCGAGTTCGATGGGATCGTCGACTGGGATGTGGAGTTCGCCGAGACAGTTGGGTAGACCGGCGTGGAGTTGGTTGTGCTGGTTTTCGTCGATGTCGAACTCAGACCATGGCTTTGTGTCCCGTTCTTCCGACAGCTGAATAGGACCTGCCAAGGAGCCACCACATTGTTCACGGAATCGTCATTATTTTCAATTCTGCAGTCAGTGGTGAGGAATGGAGGAACGTTGCATTGTTGCAGGATGGTGGTCGCTGAGGACGGAGCAGAATGGGGTAACGGGGAATCGTACAGATTACCCTTGTCCGAACAACAAGAAGAGCTCGAAGAAACCGAACTGGAAGTTGATGCAGTGCTTGCGCTACCGGAACGCCAGCAATGTGCATGCATGGTTGGCTCACGAATCGGTCGGGACAGTGAATGGGCAGTCGTTAAGGTGGTGGTACATGGAAGTCGTGTGGTGGTCATATTTGGGACAGACATAACAGACGCCACGTGGCTTGCAGTCGAACAGGTGCGGGAACCGCTCACACTGACGGCAGAGACCAAATGTTTACCCTCATTGGAGGATAGTGAATCTGACCGGGAATAGTAACCAGAACTTGAACCGGACCCGTTCGAATGTATGCGCGGAAGGGGCGGAAGAGTGGTTTGTTGCTGTCCGATGTGTGCGGAAACGCTGCTACGGTGATTGTGTGATAGACAGTTATTACTTGAAAGTCTGGTGTACAGTGAATCAACATTATTGACATCGGGCCAACAGCCATAATCTATATGATGCATGTCGACCGAAATTGAAGGGAGTGTGTTGGAGGCAGTGATGCTAGCGGAACCGTCAGATCCAAACGATCTATGCGAAACTCCAGAGTGTTGGTCGGCGATTGGTTGTCTGGGTGTAGAAGCATGGCTCGGATCCGCAAGAGAATTGACGGTCGACGACCCACCACTGTCGTTGGGGGATTTGGTGGAGTCGACAGGCACATCAAACACAGGGCACGTATATCTGCTTGCGTCGTCCATGAATTCCAATTCGCAGGCTGACTGAGGGGACGAGGAAATAGACGAACAAGAAGAGGTCAGCACATTGGGGGCAGCATTGAAAGATTGACTCCCAGTTCGAAACGTGGAAGATGCAGGAGATGGTTGTTGAGACGAGGGACAACTCTCAACGGGAGCGGAGTAGGCAGTTAATGGAAGTTCTCGTAAGCAGTTTATGTTGTTCGCCTCTTCCAACGCATTCAAGGCAATCAACAGTGATTTAGGTTGCGTCTCATGACGTTGTGGTCTGTGATGAGCCATCCATGGATGTTGTAGGATCTCCATTAGTGTTGGACGCTTGTCAGGTTCCATACTCAGGCAACTCCTGTTATAACAAAAAACAGAATGGCAAGCGTCAGATGAGGAGCTAAATTGCACATGCATTTTACAACCTTGGTGTGCAAGTACACAACTCGGTATAATAATAATAAGAAATAATAATAATAATAATAATAATAATAATAATAATAATAATAATAATAATAATAATAATATACTACGGTCGGCAGAGCAAGACAGCTAGTCCAGGATTCACATGTAAATCAGAAAGGGTTATTCAACAATCTGATAACTTTGTGTTTGACTTCCAGTGTCACTACAGAATACCTGTGTAGGACCGGTAGCATATTGACCCAAACAATTAATCAAGACAAGTAAATGTTGAACTACTCAGATCATTAGGATGGTCGAGTTGGCAAATTGTCTTAATTGAATCTATGAGCTGTTGGTCTGTAACGGAATATGGGCCAAACAATTGTTACGGTCACATTCATATAGCGCTTAATCGCCTGGGTTCGACTCCCTGCTGCCGCCGAACTCGCCAACACTATACGGGTTCTGACCATCCTTCTACTGTCAACAAGAGAACGTGTCTTACAGAGGCAGGAATACAGTTGTACTCACCCGATGAGATCTTTTGCCGCTTGGCTAATGTTGGTCTTCCGATATCGCAGTTTGCCACCAGTTATACCTTTATCATTAACGAACGGGATGTCACCACATAACATGTCATAGAGCAACACCCCGAGTGACCACACTTCAGCTTGCTTGCCGTAATAGGAATTGTGCAAAATCCACTCCGGTGGACAGTAGACACGTGTACCTGTAAAAGATACGAATAGGTTTGACACATCGATACAAAAGAGGACAAACTAACTGTTTCAGGGCTTATTCAGTAACTGATTGTACATAGTAATCCGTTAACAGGAGCTGGTTATCTTTATGTAACGGCGCAAAATAATATTGTCTAGATGGTGAACTTAGTTAAGTCGAGTTCCAAATCAATAAAGTGCCGACGGTCCCCGAAGCCTAGCCGTAACTTTGGAGTGTCGTGGCACCATTTGCTCAAACATGCTCACATTTGTACTCCGTACGGGGAGAATAGACGATGGCTTACCAACCCAGTTTTATCTGAAGGTGAAACAGAGAGGAGTCACTGTACAGCGACTCGTGTTGGTGCACTGTTCTAACCAGCTTCGATCTAAAAACGATTGATTGGTTGGAAAGTAACGGTAGAAATAATGGAAATTTATTATAATTGTATATACGCTGAGAAGCGCATCCGAATCCCGTAATTAGCAGCAACAGCACAATATCACTGCCACTGTATTTGTTGCAATTATGTGCTGATTTCGCCTGCTGAGGAAAGAGTAACCTGTATGGGCGGCACGGTGAAGAACTGTCACGGAATTGCACGGGACTGCCGTGCACTACAAGTCGGTCTTTTGTTCGAGGACGCACTGCTACCTTTCTCACAAACAAGCATCCTCCACAGGACAACGGGAGGAAGATGGACACCTGGTTGCACCAGGAATTTGATCTCATCCACCGACTCCAATGGATCTACTTGTACACAGAGAAGAGATGGCGGCCTACTTAGGTTGTTGTGCTGTGCCCTAGATCAAACGAAGGCACTAGCTGGTGAAATTACATTGCTGGGCTGCTCGGATTCACAGTCGTTCTTTTTATCCAGCAGTGCATCATTTTTAGTTCGGTCATCTCACTGGGGTGATCTCATGCAATCAGTCACCCCCTAACCTATAGACCAAAGGAACTACCTAGCTTGGTTTGAATGAATGAAGTCCGACGGAAATCACCTATCACTGGCGGTTCTTCCAATCCTTCACACATGTGATTAAACACCAAAGATCTGTGTGAGCCGGGGATGTTGTTACCCTCGAGTCACTGAACCAAAGTAAAACATAAGGAATAACATCAACGGTAAATCGCACAAAGACGTGAGGACAGCGATCGATCAACCACGCAGGGGTAGCATGAAGAAGAGTACAGGCAAAACTGCAATCAATCTTAAGGATAATAAGACAGCATACTCACCATCAAAATCTGTGTAGAGCCGTGATTCAAGGAATGCCCCGGATCCAAAGTCAATCAGCACCAGCTCATTTGTAGCCCGGTTGATGAGAATGTTCTCGTCTTTTATATCTCGATGCAGCACTCCAGCCTGATGACAAGCCAAAAGAATTCCGGCGAGTTGGTGGAAATAATGCGCTGCTTCATCCTCAGGTAGTGTGCCCCGTTCACCGATGTAGTCGAACATGTCACATGTATACTCAGAAACTCGATCCATGACAAGTACCCAAGACTGACCCAAATTAAATGCATCCAGAAATCGAACAACTCCAGGTAGGCCTTGACAGAGCATAAGAAGAACCACTTCAATAGGCATTAGTTGGGAGTCAACCTAGAAAGGGGGGAAAGATGTAATCAAACAATATAGGTAAGCAAAAAACACAAAGTAAGGCAATGACGGCAAATACTTTATGAATGGAAACCGCATTCAGTCAGCCAGTTTCGCAAGCTGCTGAAGGCAGCCAAACAGCATGTACGAATCTACCCGCAGAGACCGATAAAAATTTACTGAAAACAGGCCTCCATCACCACGCAACTACTAAGAATACTAGTATATTGATCCTGGCACTGCAGTAGTAGTGCACCGTGCTGTGATTTTCAATCACTCATAAAACACCAGGTCAACTTACGGCAACGTCGCCAGTGGACTTCGCTTACGCAGACTGCGGCAACCGGTTCGTACCAATCAATAGGCTAACGAGGACAACTAAATTAAATCAGGATGGAACGACAGACCGGAAATCTATGGTTTTTACTAAGGATAAACGACGTTTCTTCAGAGTCACAGTATCAATATTACCACCAACAATTTATTTAACATCTCATCGTTACATTGGCATCCTAAGATAGCGATAGACAGCTTGTATTTGCCAGATGTATCTTTCGCTTACAAGCAACGTCCAGAATTGCAACTCACGTAACCTTTTTTATCCAAAATGTAAAGAAGTGGGCAATAGTGAATCTGGTCAATTTTTGCTTAGCATCACAGCTGGGAGATGACCCAGAGATAGGAACAGAATACAGATATGATTACAAGTTCTGGCGCATCTCCGAACGCAACCAACTTCGGATGTGCTCAAGAACGTTCCATAGGAAAAGCGCCTCGCTATGATCGGGGTCCAGCGTATTTGGAGCCAAGAACTCAAGACAGAGTGGCAACTTTAGAGCGAGTTCACAACGGATTTCGACTGCCGCAACCTGGCACACCACCCATCCACACGGGTAACGCTTGTCTCGAAATGAATCAAATACAGTTCACATAGATAAGTGGTCGAACGTACACTGTCGCTATTCTCATTTTTATCGCTGATGTGGTTGCTGATCCCGCCCACCACAGCACAGTTTCGCTCAGGTCTTGAGGTGTATGCCCGGTGTCTGGATTCTGTGGCGCACTCATATGCACAAGATTATAGACCAAAGGGGATGACAATGAGTGATGGGACTTGACCTACTTGCTGGCCACATTGCTTTGAGACAGACACAAAGCTGCCTGCTTAATAAATGGATAGACAGTTGGGTTGCGTTCACATCCCCGCGCACCCGGCCACATCACGCGGTGGTAGATGACAGACAGCAAACTCGGGTAAAAACTCACACCGTATAAACAGACATCCTGTGGACAAAACGTCCCCCTAGGTGACTGACACGGATGTACTACCTAGCCTGACGGCCAACATCAGCAAAACTGTGGACCAAGGAACAAGCTACGGGCACTGCATGACAGTCACTCGCCTATCAAAATAGGCCTGGCAGCAGACCCGGGTACAATGTGTTATTTTTGTTATGTGCAGTAAGCAGCTACACCACAGTTCGCATATGCGGACAGGAATTTGAGTAAATTTTCCTATAAGTGTTTCAAACACTCACCTGACACCAACAAGGAACTTTTTCCGATCGGATTTCCTTGACAACCACCTCGCGATTGTCGGATAAACGGCGAGCACGGTGAACGTGACCAAAGCCTCCTACGCCAAAACGATCGCCTAGGATGTAATTTTGTAGAAAAGCAGCGTGTCCCTCGTGGATCGTGATCTCTGAAAAAAAGAAAGTATAGGGTGAAGTTGAGTCCTGTTTTCAACTGACTCTGTGTGAGTACACGCTGACCCATGTTGCTGGACGGTGTGGTGACCAACACATAAACAGAAAATCTAACTGGCAATGGTAGACGGGTGCACATAGTGCAACACAACATAGACCTTTTGTGCGACGGGTACGACTACTTTTACAGCCTTGTGAAACTAGACCAGAGCTTCGTGAAACGTGCACTACGTCGATGGATGTAGCGTTAGGGAAAGCACTTCGATAACCATAATTTCCAACACTGTGATACGTAAATCTGGTCTGTCTCGACCAATCCAACAATGCTAGAAGTACGCGAAAATAGAATATGATCTGGTGAAAATGAACCACCCTAGTAGCTAATCAAGTTTAGTTGTGGTAATCTACTGACAGCTTGCCAACCTGTGTTTGAATGCAACTGCGAGGACACGTCTCCATTTCTTGGAAAAAATCGTTCAGCTGTAGCACCCTTTCGGTGCCTAACTCTAATGCCACCAGGAAGCACGAGGGCTGGAATACTGCCAGGTTGGATGAGATAAGCCATGGCTCCCATTTTCAGGAAAGGTCAGAGGACTGATTACTCCAACCACCGAGGGATAAGTGTCCAGTCCTTTGGATTGGAGCTCCTAGAAGTCCTAATTATTCGCCGATTAATCCTCCCTGATGAATCGATATTCTGAGTAGACTAGCCTATTCCCAGACCAGAACAACGCAGCGTATATAAAAGGCCAGCAATGACAGTTCCTCTGCTCCTGATTGGGTGGATCTAGATGTCCCATGAAATTACTGTTTGGAAAACCATTTACCGGGCGAATTCACCGGAATAATGCGACTATGAGCATATGTAAGGTGATGCCAACGATGTATTGTCGTTAGTGTATCACGAGGCCTTCCAAGCTATCCGGGATAAGCCTCCGGCAGAAGCAAGGTATGTGTGAGTGGCTCTCATTCACATCCTTTGCGACACTCTCCAGCGAACAGGTCAAAATTGTGAGTTACTTTGCCTAGGTCGGAAGCCATTTACAGGCCACGGGGGGGGGCGATGATCTCCAACCTTTCACATCTGGTGATTGTGTAATAAAAGCTTTCTTTCTGAAAAGAAGAGTACGTTGTGAGTCGGTCAGAACGCTAGTTTTCTGAGTGCGTAATTTCGTCAATGCGAGCGGAAGATATGCAACCTCTGATTGGAAGTGCATGCTGAACTTTTTATATAGTTTTCCTATCTCCCCCGACTACTAACTGAGATTGGCAAAGCAAAAATCCTGTCAAATTAACATAGATATCTAGTTCGTTCAGGATAAATGGATGTGAAATCGGCTTCCGTTGACCTGTGGATAGCGAGCGGTGTTTACAACAGGACTTAGTGCAAAGCCCAATCAGCAAGGAAGCGAACTCGATTAAGAAACTGCATTCGCTATTTCAAATAAGTAATGAAGATTTATAGGAACCAAATGCAAGGTAAAAAAACAAGCAGCTGAATCTATATCTTCTACGAACACAAATCAGCAAGGATGAAACAGCGAGATTAAGCTGGGGCTCAACAGGCGGTCAACTGACCAACATCACAGTTTCGTTTCCGCCATAAGTTTGGGCCAAGGAAAACGATACTCCGTGCACCATGGATCTGATCTGGAATGAAACTAACAATGGAGTGGGCCTATAGTGACCGCTTGCCGAACATCGTTTGACAGTCACTGTTTAAATGTCGTTTTCGAGCGACGAGTGTTTTCGAAAGGTATGGATACGAGCCATGTGACCACGGATAGTATGTACTATGGAGGTTACTTAACTGAGGACAAAATGAGGGTGTGTATTCTCCAAGTCGCCCAAACCAATGGCAGTAAGCCGTTCGGGGTGTGACATGCACATGTGAAACTTGTCGCAACACTGTGGTTCTGGGTATCCACTGTCTGATCAGCTGCTACCCTAAGCAAACAGTTACTGGCGTTTTACTGGAGCCCAGAGAGGGAGACATGTGAAACATTCGTCAGCTAAAGCTTGTCAAGTTATGTTAGTGAAACTATAATTAAGTCATGATCCTAGTGAAAACTAAGAATGAATTTAACTGTCGGTTCCGGTTCTAACCGTGAATAGCCGAGTGACTACTAGTTTCGACCGCGAATGTAGAAGTTGATTGTATATTGAAAGGAATCGTTGGATAAGTGAGATTGAGACACCGAACAAGTAGAGGTGCGAGCTCCTAAACTCTCGACTACTAATCTCCGATAGACTCTGGTAATTGGATCCTCGTTCTTCATGCTGACTGCTTGGCAGGTGAGAGCCGAAAGGGTGCTATTACGGTTCGAACGGAGGTATCAGGGAGGTAGTGCTTTTTGTTTGAAGGAAAAAAGTTCTCGTACATTATAACCGAATCGATTTGGTCAAATGAAAACGGTAATTCCATTTAGTTTGGGGCTTGTGGCGACGTCTGTGAAAGTTGGACTATTTTGGTAGCCTTAGACCGACCATTGCCGGGGGGGCTAGTAGTCCTGCTTTCGAAGTCTGGGTAACCTGAGCTCAAGCTCGCATGTGATTGTGGATGTGGCTAATGGAGCACCAGCGCTACACATGAGTACTGCCTTGAATGACGATGATGACTACGAAGTCGTCCGAAAAACCAGTAATCCATTCAGAGGATAGTCGCAAAAATACGGATACGACTGATGGCAATGTGGGCCGAGGTAGCCACGCTTAGTCGTGGTGTGAGAGGAAGCGTAATCGAGATATTACATTTACAGTAGAACAAAAAAGAACGACTGAGTCAATTTCCAGCGTTGTATAATCAAAAACTCTCAAACCCCAAATCACCGCGATGGTCCGTACACTTCCAATAAATAGCGATAGGAGTTCTGTGAACGGAACTCATTCAGGCCATAATGATGCGGAACGCTATTTTAAATAACGGCCGATAAGATGAGCGGATATCCTGAGGACCTGGTTGAAAGATGTGACAAAATCCCTGGGTCTAATGTTCTGCAACTGGAAAAGTAAGTATAACGTAGTAAGAAGGCCGATTGGCTTATGGAGTTTGGGACAACGCCTTGTCACTTAATCAGTAAATAAAATATTTTGGAACAACACTATACTCCAAGTGCCAGAGGATACTTGGTGTTTAAGACACTCAACCAAAGCAAGAAACAAAAATATTGTTTTAGGCATAGCGTACTAGAAGCCGGAAACGGTGATTAACTTCGGAAATAATGAGTGACTATTTTCGATGACTGAAGCACCCAAGAAATGATTCTGAAGCCCTGTTTCACATGATATGAGGTTAGGAAAGGATAACACGGAATCCAGCGCACTGTGATGTCGGGTAAAATTGAAGGCCACCACGAACGAAAGATCGGTTTGACTCAGTTATTCAAGGTAATATTGAACGATCTACCAATCATGAGTGTAAACAAGAAGAACGGAACATTAAATCGCCAAAAGTGATAGATCGAGTTTCGAACAACTACATGCTCAACAACCCGTTGATGAGTGCCAGTTTACCACCACTGCTTTGATTGTGGAGAAGGATCTGATTATCAATCAGCAGAGCAAAAAATGCCACGAATTGTAGTGATCCACAAATACGGATTCTGAAGAGTGCTCGCCCGTCGGACAAAAACACTGTGATAGATGCATAAGCCAATTTGGCTCAAGCAAGAGCAAGTACTTCTTCCGAACGAGAAATTTCTTCCCCAAGTTTTTCTCTCACCAAGATCTCGTGGGTATCGCCCATGAGCCGGGAACCCGCGGAGTTGAAGTGCCTTAATCCCAGCGTGAGCGAATTGCACATATGATACGGCGCTACACAGTTTTAAACAGTGCAGGCTCAGCCTATATGATTCACCCCTCAAGCGATGACACATCAGAGACCCATTTGACTTGGGAGTCAGTATCCTCGCCGAGCATGCTAGTGGTTGACTTAGACTAACAGGCCAAAATCCACAATCCCTTCACAGTTCACAAAGCTTGTTTTTGGTATACGCCCAAGCGGCCAAGAGGCGGGTTATTTCAACCGAGACTGGAAAAGGATCAAGCACATCGTCTCTGATCCAAACTGCAGGGTTTGGCGAAATTACTGGCGGGTTTGACAGAGTAAACAACTTTTGGTGCCTCACCCAGCCACCGTTTGTTGTTCGCAGTCCGCTGAATTTTGGCGAAATACGCCCATTTACAAACTGATTTGGTGTTAACGTGAGGCTCAACTGAATCTCTCATTTATGAGTAATGCGTTCTGTTAACTCTTATTCATCTTTTAAACTCACACTCTCGCATCACCATACTGGTCCGGCAGCCAATCGGTCAAGCTTGCGGATCGATTGTGCTAAACCAGTAATTTGAGTTGGGAATTGAACAAGCCAGGATTGGTCAATCTCAAACAATGACGCCAGAATGTAACGACTGCTACCATGCTGAATACTAATTGGTCCACCTCCCATCCTGAATGTTGCGATCCAAATCTTACTCGAGGGGCCTGATTACCCCCAAAAAGGATGGAACTGACGTACGTTACGGCTCCTCAGCAAATGTTGGCTTTGCCTTACGAGATGGAACTCAGATGAAATCGCCTCGCTACGTAAAAAAGCAAGCACTATAGTCAAACCACACAAGCACTTTGGGCTGAAATGTCCCATCAGAGACTCATGTAGCTATGCTATAAGGTGGGGGACATCACCATAAATAACAATAATCGCTCAGCTGTAACCCCCCTCAGTGCCCAACTTCCATGCCACCCGAAGGCTGAGGATACTGCAAGGTTGCCAAAGTCTAGACAGGAGCAGTCGAGATGCCAGGGTTGGGTTCGAACCATGGACCTTCGCGCCTTAACAGCTCAGCTATCTCGAGCTAAAACTATCTAGGCCATCGACAACCACTAACGAAGGCGCCCAGTTGAACATCAACCCAGGTGCATTTATTCAACAGCGCTAACCTGAATGTACAAGCAGCTGCACTACTACGACAAAATACATGTTGCTTTAAGATGAGCTCCGCCACACATAGTTGCTTTTGGCAACAGACCAGAGATATTTCTCGAAGTAGTATGCATTTAGGCTGTTGGCGAAGGACTTTAATTTCCTGAATGGGAGTCCGCATAACTAAGTGGCATATATTTACGCAAAGTGCAGTCGCGCAAACTTGCATACAACCTCCACAGTATCGCCCGGGAACAAATAGCTCCGTGAGCTCAGTTGCGTCATCGTGTGATAAACTGGAAATCAACTTTTACAAAACCTGTCGCAAGATGGAGGGCGTTACTCATACCCACACTGATGATCGTCCACTGCCCCAATTGCTCGAAGTTACATCACGTGAACCATGTGAGGTAACTCGCAAAAGGTCAGAACGTGTCGCCTAGAACGATCGACTGGTAACCAGTACACAAAACTGAGTCCATGGGCCGGATTGACCCAGTGTCGATCAGTTAGTTAGTGATTACGCGGGTCCTCCCGAATACCTAGGTCCTCCCATTTACTGTCACATATTGTAGTCATCCATGCACCCTAACGAGTTATATTTTAAGATCACGTGACTTCACGCTCTTACGAACAAACTATGGGTCTGAGAATAAATGAACCACGGCTGCTTTAAAACGTCCCCTATTGCCAAATCACTTACTTCATCCTCTTGTCATTCAAAGAGAGGACAGCCTTCGAGATAAATACTCATTTGCAAATTAACTGGGTGTTAGCGGGAGGCTTAGCTGAAATCCACTTAAGTCCCTCCTTTATAATATCTTTCAGCTGCCTCATGTTTTACTTAGAACGGTACTCAAGAAACTGCAGTATGTTTAAACACTACTCGTGGGGGTTTATCGATCTCCAGCTATAATGAGAGGGAAGCCTCTTTCAGAATTAAATTTCACCATGTTGAGAATAGTGATGGATACTGTGGTTTGTTCTCGACCTCAAGTAATGATTGCGCATCGACTGGTTTCGTTTCAGACACCCTAAAAAACAAGCCTTCGAAACTCAGGGCAGCATAACTGTGGCCTCAAGTAGCAGAGTTGCACCTCCCTACACAACGGTCATGGCAAAACGAACCTCGCAAATAAAGCCTCGCACGCAACTTGTGGCCCAGAAACAGACATTCAAAATCAAACATCGCAGTCTGATTCCGCTGGTGGTCGCCAACAGCCACCGATGTGCTGGCTCGACAACACCGATCAGAGACAATGTGGGTTGTTTTGAAGCGTGATTACCGCTCAACCAAATGTCCGTCCCCAAGTGGTTGCCAAAATACAATACTGCAAAAACGCGTCAGCAGTATGAAATCATTGGTCCATAAGTTTACGGGTTGGAAGTACTAACGGGGAAATATGGCCCAAGATCAGCCATTTAGCAGCGCGGGCCGTGGCCTTGTCGTCTTTATTTCAGTTCGGCGGACTCCCTTAACCGTGCAAGATTAAAAATACTCCTGAATGCGGATTGTCCTTTACTGAGGGAACTCTTAGTGAGAAGCTTCGCCGTACCTTTATTCGGACGGGGTTTCATCTTCAGAATTAGAAATTACTTCCGTTACGCAACGACGTAACATGAAACCAGCTTTTTAGCATAAATCGGCTCCATTCGCAATTGAGAATTCCCAAATCTCATAATAACAACAATCTAGAAGCAGAGCAGAAGACTGACTTCACAAGATGAACGAAGTTTCCACCTGAAAGACCGTCACTGAAGGAGCCAGTTAGCACGTGACCACGTGATGTGGATTCTGTGATCGAAGGTTGGGTAGCGATATGCCCTATCTAACTGCGTGTTAATCACATTGCTGACCAACGGCTCGTGCCCGAACGGTTAAGTGTGCAAACTACTAACCGGGAGCCCGCGGGTCCGGAACTTCCTTGTTTTTCGTGAGATGCGTACTGTTGATCCCCAGCGAGAATGAAACAGCCTACAGCGCTTTTGGGCTTTTCAGCATAGACTGGCTTCACTTACCGGCCGAAATCTCCGCCGGCAAGCTGAAATCGTAGCCAGAATAAGTACCAACTAACGGTGTGGTGTCCATTTGCGTGCTTCATACTGATCGGCTGTGAGAATGCGACCTAAATGTGTCTGGTTTCCTAATTTTTGTGCTCTGTCGTGTTGTGGAGGCATATTTTTCAGCCCTCAAGACAGCAAAAAATCCTCTACTGACTAAAGTAAACAGCTTTGATTCTCTTGGTGTATAGATCCGACACGTGGAAAACATATCCGAACAAGCCTAGGGTGATTGGTGTCGGATCCACCCTTTATAAAATCTGCAGCAACTATGTACTTTCTCGGGTGAGTTTGAAGCACATGGCCCCGACTGCGTTTCACACTCCTCCACTTTCTATAAGACAAGCTTCATGACAGGGACGATGGTGAATGGTGCACTCCTCTCCTGTGGGTTCTTTGAGGAGTAAAACGCCAACCCAACATCAACAGTTATACTACTGGCACAAGAAACAACAACCGCGAGATCAAACTTGAAAATGACTCACGCAAACCGAGGTCTTGGGAGCTCCGTCGAATAAGTCGTCCGGTTGAAGGAATTTGGAAATTTGGCGAGGAGTTGGAGTGTTGAGTAGTTGTGTCCGTCATTATGACGCAATTAGGTCAGAGCGTGCGCAGTAAATCCATAGAATCCACAAAATACATCGTGAAGGTAAGGGAAATAAAATTAGGTCCAAACTGTGCGAACCTCACAATTAATCTACCGAAGGCCAGTGACTGAGAGCAGGACGATGCGGCGAGCTGATTGCTCTCACCTTAAAGCGTGACCAAACATGCCTTGCTTACATTAGCCAATCACTGACGAGTATTCACCCAAGTCTGATTGGTTGATATTCGTTCTCCTTGACCTGTCTACTACCAACACTGTTTTAACCAATCAAAAGTCAGCTCCTGACTGTCCGCGTTCTAGTTGGGTGGACCTCGTTGTGAGGGTTGAAACTGTCTAACCTGCGCGCAGTGTCGGCTTGTTGCCTGTAGCTCAGGTGGTGGCCTGTTAAGGCGTTTGCGTCAGATCAAGTGGTGTCGGGAAGGCTGCGTTCACGTGGCTTCTTATGGCCTCGTGTCAGGCCAAGCTTGCGATGCAATCTGCAACGCATTCAAATCTGGATTGCTCTAATGCAGCGGCACCTGCGTGTCTGCGCTCGTAATGTTCTGCCCGAGCCGACAAATCCACCATTCATTACAAAATCAGACAAGGAGGCGCGGTTTCAGCAGTTGAAAAATAGTGGAAATCCGGCTCACTAACCAGGTCAGGCTTCGGTCCATACTGCACCGTCAGAATATGTTACCTGAGCATAGATTGATCAGTCATCTGGGGTCTGAGGTCTTCAACGAAGCTGAGATTTATTTCGTCTCGGTACAGTTGCATATTACTTAGGATTAATCAAATGAACCATAATGCCACTGTTCACATCATGGCGGTTCATGTTACTATCAAACAGCGGGTTGGCAGTAGCATCAGCTAGAAGCGAATAAACCTGTAAACGAAGTACTTTCATTTGCATATTAAGCTGGTGTTAACGGGAGACAACTAAATCCCAGCTAAATCTCTCGTTTATGACATGATATGATGAGCCCCAAGAAGGGGTAAACTGGTAGTGGGTTGTCGAAGAGTTCTCAGGAATAATACCAGTAGTGTACCTGTGAGGAAGCATACGTGTCCACCAGTGGATGATCAGAAGGCCGTTGATCTGTTCGCCGAGCCTGCAACCTAATTATCAAGGTCGGCGAACAGGCGAACAGTCATCTGATCAACCACAAGTAGACACACCCGAACTATCAATATTTCGACACACTAACATTCATGTTTATCATATTTTAAGATAATGACCCTCGTTACCGGTAGACTGTCAACTAGTAAGAACCACCGTTTTATTCTTAACATCCACAATCACCAGGTTCATCGCTGTCAGTACCACTATCCTCTCATTGTTACACTGATCTTTGAGAGTCCGGATTTCAAGTGGCACACAACCCTCCCCATTAACAAAGAAGTCAGAAAAAATGCTGTGATAATATGGTTAACATGGTCTAGCAATACGATAAAATGACTTGTATGTGAAATACGCAAAGGTAAGATCCCAAGGAGATATACATTTCTGACTCGACAAATCAATTACGCACTGAGATTTTGGTTCATTCCTAGGAATGCTTTACGAGATAGTCAGACGTTCTCGTCGTATTCGGGACAGATACAGTACTGAATCCAACCTCCAAAATTTACACACAGTAACGTGCTGTCGTTATACGGCATCTCTTAGAGCACAAAGCCATTAACTTCAGCAACTGTGCTTTCACAGCTGTTTTCTGATCTCTCACCCATCTCATTAGGTAAGTGAATACATTAGTGTATCATTGCAGTAACCAAAGAAAATTTCATAAATTGATGAGATTTCCATTTTCATTAGCTCCATGCATTATTGTTTCGAAGGCCGTCTATTTAAGGTAACCAGTCTAAGTGCAGCACATAGATGTTTTTGGTCAATTTGCTTTACTCATAATTACCTAAATGGCGAAAATATTTATTAATTTGCGATTAAATTTTCCCTCCGGTTTATCTCCGTGGTAGAATTTTTTGACAGAGTTTTATTGTGCCAGATGCTTATATCCAGTGTTCATCATCATGGATAGCTGCAAGAGGCACCAAACTAGTCTCTCTGTACTGTTGGTTGGAGTGGTCAGCTCCTCACTCTCTTTTCGTAGAAGTAAGGTCAAATCAAACAAGGAATGGCTCTAGGAACCAGCATGACAGCAAATTACAAAATTGCGGATAGTTTAAACAATTGGTGTGACGAGTTGTTAGCCCAGTGAAGGTTAGTCAAGAGGAAGTGCAATGTCTTATCCGGAACCTGTATCGAAGGTTAGATGAAGCTGGGGGGAATGCTACTTCAAACTCTCCAAGTTTATGGCCACTCATCAGAACTGGACCGCAGTAACTGAAAAGAAGAGTGCTTGGTAGGGGTCTGTCATAGGACTGTTCTTAGTAGGAGCACTCCCAGTCTTGGTTCAAATTATGTACTTAAAGTGCATGAGTGAGACGGATGAGGCTTCAGATGAACCTGGCTATAAAATGTGTCGGCCAATCATTGGGAACTTCCGGGTGAAATGGTAACAGATTCGAAGGTGCTTATTGACTACAGAATTGACTAGGATAACATGTTGGATTCCGTGATACTTCGGAACGTATTTCAGGGACCTGTCTAAGAAGAAGGAGCTGCGTGATAAAAGATGCTTGTTTCTACATGAATCGGCCGAGGCCACCAGATGGGTTAATTTCGATGCGACAGACGTTTTCAAACCGCATATATAATAAAATAACAAATAAAGTTTCAGTTATGGTTGTCTGATTTTACAGGATAACAACAACCCCTTAAAGAATGCCATGAAATCAGTAATAAAGTAGAGGGTTTAAGAGGCCTACTCAGCAATTCTTTCGACAGTGTGAGCCTCTGACGAGATACAGTCGCAATCAACAGGAATATCAGAAATAAGTTTGCAACGGAACCGAAAAGCGAAGTCGAGAGACTTCCAAAGACTCAAGTAGGTGAACTACTTTAGCGTTGATAAGGTATCTCCTTACCAAGTTTACAAAATTTTACTCACTCAATTCCAGTCCACGAGAAGCAACAGAAACTACCAGAGGCACTAGCGAATGAACAAAGATGAGCTGGTCTTCATGTTTCTCTCAAGTTTCTTTTCACATTTTATAATCTGGAAGTCTAAGAAAGCAACGTATGAAGAAATGCATAAGGCTAAGGGCACATAAGTTATTGACTACCTGACACTACAGTTGTAGGTTGTTATCGGTAGGAGACTTGAGACTGCTAATAGAGGCTTTATTGTATGTTCAGCCCACTGGTAACCTCAGTAATTCACATGTGTGACCTGGAGCTAGAAGTTTAGTAGTGGACAATCTTCTGCTGTCTCTCTATCGGCTGGATTTTGGTCTACGCACAATTTCACATACTTCTTTCCTAGCCTTTGCAACAGCACTACCTGGGAACCCTTCACTAAAAACGCGTTCTTCGATCCATGTATTTTATTATTTCAATTTTTGATTTCTGGAGCACTTTGCAAAAGGGAGGAGTGTAAGTATGTCTATTTACGGCCCCGATGCTGCAAAGTTCGAGTTCTCCATATAGGCGGCTATGTTCGGCGCAAAACGAGCTCTTGATGAGCAAGATGTTTTGATTTCTCAGCTATATTGTTGGTACCGAAATCCAGTAGAAGAAAAATTTCTGTCAACTTTTAGAGAACAGATCTTCGTGCCGCTAGGACAACGACCGGACAGAACAGCGACGAATCCGTATGAAGTCTCAGTAACACAGGTGAGGAAAGATCGAATCTACACTCATGGGCTGTAGTTTCCTCTAAGCTTTCAACACAACCATACTCATGTATATTCGAACAAATCGATCAGTATGCAGATCGAGAAGTAGCTGAGGCAAGCCTACTGCTGTCACTATAGGAATCTGATCAACATAACTTGTCGTACATTACACGAAACCCGACGGCACACTCGGAACAGGTGACAATTCGGAAGAAATGTTTCCACATGTGATGATAGCGGAGGAGAGGATAAACGGAAATATTTACCCTAAAGTTTTCCCTTCGGATTACGTAACTGATTCATGCCATGCAGTAGCCTCTTACTAAGTCCCACAGAAATACCCACTCGTGGTGGCAGATACGTCTACAGTCGGAGTCTGTACAAAAAACCGCACCAGCTCTCGTCAAGCTAATCGACTTCCCACCTGGTTGTCGACAAGGATGAACCTGCAAGTGCGAAGTTTTCAAACGCTGTAGGACTTCTGTTAGCAACAGGATGTCAACTATTAATCCTTGTGAGTGTAATAACTCGAACTAATTGTTCTGGCGCCACTGGACGTCATCAGAATCTCTTTAAGCCCATACGGAATAGGTGTTTGTCCGTTCGGGTAAAATGAGTAAACTCCTAACACATGCGCACAAATGCACAAATATTTGTAGCAGCAGATTCTTGCAGTTGCTTCTCTTGTGAACGTCATTCATTCATTCATTCATTCATTCATTCATTCATTCATTCATTCATTCATTCATTCATTCATTCATTCATTCATTCATTCATTCATTCATTCATTCATTCATTCATTCATTCATTCATTCATTCATTCATTCATTCATTCATTCATTCATTCATTCATTCATTCATTCATTCATTCATTCATTCATTCATTCATTCATTCATTCATTCATTCATTCAGTTAATCAGTCAGTCAGTCAAGGAAGCACTTAGTCGCTCATTCGTTTATTCGTGCCATTATTGCTTACCTGTTACTAACGTTGTTCTCCGTATCACAGAAAGCACCACATGTCATGTCATGCATCCGTCTCACGTATTGTTTTATTAGGTTCCCTGATGTCTGACGAAGAACTATGAATAGAAGCCGAATCACGTCACTTGTTTCATTGATGTTATGGTATCAGTTACATCACTGGAGCAAAAATCCATAAAGTTCACTGGCTTGAATCAAACCGTGACAGCTGAAGAGCACTTCGCGCAACAGAAGTGCTCTCTCTTTTTGTGCAAAATCAATCTTCTGAAGTCATCAGCCTCGTGGGCTGTGATTAATTGTTTTTGACGTGATGCAAAAAGGCTTTTAAACTTGTGTTCACCAATTCACGTTTCACAAGATGAGCGTGAAAGTCATGTGGCGTGAAGACTGCACATCATATGATCCAACAGATAATTTCTCTATTGGAGTTCTGTTTTGCCAGGTTGGTCAAATGTCAGTTGTACATAGCCAGTGGCAGCTGTACCAGATAATAGATAATCAAAATTTGCAGGTGGTGATTAGTTCAACTTAAACTCAGACCAAACGGAAACTTTTCAAAATAGCGTTTTGAAAGGAGTTTGTAAAAGGATACAGATACTTGCGAACATGCGTAAAATGTAAGCGAGTCAGGAGTGGGCCGCATGCATGTAGGTAAAAACTGAATACAAGCTAAATTTCACACTTAAGAGATGAAGGCAGGGTCTTGATTTCTAGGTGAATAGTGGACCACAGAGCTTCTATAAGTTGAGGTTTTGAAGCAAAATGCTTGCTTGGGAAGACGGTTTCGTACTCCAGCATGTAGAAAGGAGTGAGAAGAGTCGTGAAGGATCTCGTTGAGAAGATATGAACAAGGTTTGATATTTTGATCCACCAGGGCTTTCACGAGGAAGGTAAGAGATACGTTATTGCGGAAGGACAGCATGCAACTACGGCGTCTGATTCCAGTAAAGTCAAATTGCAGCAGTGAGTAAGCGGTAAGATGGTATGAGTAAGGCAGTAGGAAGAATTAAAGACTGCAGTACGGGAAGCAAATGTGTGGGACGGTGAATCGTCTGGCAAGAAAATCAACTACCTTTTTTGCAGACGTCCCTAATGTGTTCATGTCAGGACACATCCAAGGTATTTGGCGCATTTAATTTGCGCTGAGAAGCAGCGGTTGATTATCTCAAGGGAGAGTGGGGTAGCGAACCCAGATGTTGGCCAAATGTGAGTACCATCCCGGCACCCTTTGTTGGGTTCAAATTGGAAGACACTTTCTACCAAATGCAAACGCATTTTCTTCGACCTTCCGGAGCTCTTGAGGATCGATGCATTAGGCAAAACGTGGTTGACCTTTTTGATTATCAGGTAAACCGGTACACGTATCATTACAAATGTTCAATGAACGCCGCATGATGGTAAGAATAAGCCTTTCCAGCAAATTAAGCAATACCGAAGTGGACGAAGTGGAACGGTATCTGGGGGAATAACGTAGAGATGACTTTCGCATGGGTGTAGTTATTGAGGCCCTCCTTTTATTGATTTGTGACGCAACATTATGCCTGTCACTTTAGTAGAGGACTGAATTTGCCGAGTTGAGCCATCCAGAGTAGGACCGACTGTCGTTTTGAAGCAAGCGTGATGATGATGAGTACATGAGTCTTTGATACCATCAGCGAGAGATTACCTTTACCATCAAAACGTAACACATTATTCTCTTCGACAGTCCACCACCGGTTTCACCTTTCTTGAGGCTCATCAGGTAGGCGGATCCCCCGAGTTTCCGTCAACCTTATGTTCTACTTGAACCTAAATTGCGCGAAATTCGTGAAATACACACATTTGCATACCAATTTGGTTTTGACAGCAGACCAGCTGAAACCAGCTGAATCTCTCGTTTTTGATTATCTGCTTCAACTGAATGTTACACCAGGCCACCTCATGTTTCAGGTGGTACGATATTCGAGATATCGCAATATGTTGTTGTCTAGGTGTAACGCTCTGTTCATAAGGTTGCTGAAAACTCATCGGCAGCCACGGTCGCTTTCGCCCTCCTTATCGCTCATCAGGTGGGTACAATCCACGGGGTTCCGTCGACCTTATTTTGTACCTAAACCCAAATGGAACAAATCTCGACAAATACACTCATTTGCTCACTAATTTGGTTCAAATGGAGCACAGGATTGAGGGAAACCCAGAGACTGAGCCTAACTGATAAGCCAAAAGGAGGTCGAAACCGGTGGTGGGCTGTCGAGGAGTATTCGGCAACCTTATGAGTAGTATGTTACGTCTAGACAACAACGTATTGCGATATCTTGACCATCGTGCCAAATGAAACATGAGGCAGTCTGGCGCAGCACATTAAGTTTAAGCGGAGCATCGTACATGGGGGATTCAGCTAGATTCAGCTGAGTCTCCTGTCAAAACCTAATTCGTTTACAAATGAGAATACTTATCGAAATCTTTACTATCACATACAAGTTATTAATATAATACAAACGCCTACCACCAACAGCATGAGAAGATATAAATACCTGGTGATGACACTGCTGATCACTTCAATGACCTCGACAATTTTTGAAGCTATCGAGATTGCGGAATGTTTGCGTTACTATGGGGATGCTGCCTGACATTGAGTAACGTAGTCTGAGATGTCTAGATTCTCTTTTCGCAGGTGTTAACTCAACAAAAAAAACTTGTTGGGAATATTTCAGTTAATTTCATCATGTGCGTAGACTTCGGAAGAATTTATCTTCGACTCCAAAAATATTAGCTAAAGAAGTAAATGTCTGTGACGTTACATGATATCAGCAAGTGACGACGACTATTATTGTACCAAAATCCTTACATGCCGATCTGCAGACATGTTAGAAGCCCAAACTGCATACCAAAGTATCAAATGTACGTTCGTACGTATATCAGCTTACCTATATGGACCGCTTTTAGTGCATCCCTGGGATTGTTTTGTAGACTAAAATGTGTTCAACTGAGGTCTCTCTTCTCTGTCACTCACTAAATGACAGCGATAAGTTAGCAAATACGGTCGCTTTCGGAAAAGCTAGCACAAGATAAACGGCAGAATGAAAGGACAATTCATCGTTATCCTGACACGGAGGCAATAATGTTACGTAGTCTGCATGATAGAAGTTTCACCGTCAATTTCACTGTAACACTGACATGGTAGTCTGAGTTGCGATTTTCCTATTTGGCAAAAGGGTAAAATACGGATTCATCAGCTCCAGACGAACTCCTTCTTCTGCAGTTCTACATCATCCACACGCCTAATCTAGTGCTTTCTATCAGTGTCATATTATCTGTCAACCTGAGCGAAGGTTGTCAACGTGTTTGATCCAAGTTAACCAGAGGAAGATGAGGCTGAAAACATTTGTTGCAGCTTTGACTAATCGTTGTCTGAATGAGTGAATGATGTCCAGACTAGAGTAGCCTGTACCTGTCTTGGAAGGTTCGTCATCTGAAAGTATGCTCTGAGGGATTTGACCTTGTATTTTAATTACACCAGTTCCCCAGTCTCCGTGCCTCCCAGAGAAACTGCCAGTTGAAATCTTGTCCCATTTCCTGAACGAGGCCCCTATGAGGGGCGTCCCCGAATAGGGGCTTTCTCCATGAAGCGCAAGAAGTGCTTCTCCCCAGCTCCTCACTTTACAAAAACTCATCCAGGAAATTCGTCATTACTTGCCTGATGATGCAGCTGCTTTTGATCTGGATTGTATGCCAGGTGTCCGTCACCCAAAAACACATTCGAAGTGTAAGCTACTCTAAGAGAACATAACGATCGGGTCATGTGCTTCATTGCCCCACAAGACATTCACATCCTGAACAGCGAACATCAAGAAGTGGAAGGTCTTGCACTCTCCCCATATTCCTTCCCAGAGTCGACCACTGTCTGCAACAACCTACAAAACAGCTCAGAGTCTGTATGGATGCTTTGGTCAATGAGGATGGGTTCACTAAGAGATGCGTACCACATGATAGGGAAATTATGTTTGAACCAAAGTCCACCGGCGGACAATTTTTTTAGAGTGACACATCACTGCTACCCTTAATTCCGATGAATTATCGGGCCAAAGCTTCATCAGAAAGTACATAACCGTTGTTCACAACACCTTAGTGCACACTTCCAGCGCTAACTGAATTTGTTTTTTTTTAAAAAATAGACCTAGTGTAGACGCGATAGCGATGGCTCGTCTAAACTGGTTTGAACTTGTTTAACGCCCTCATAATTGGCACTTTGAACTGAGGTTCACTTTTTGTAGGTAAAAACTAGCAGTGATGATGTAGGATTGGTTCTAATACAGGTGGACTTACCTGTTGCCAGTCCTACCCAAGCTACACTACCGAGAGTTGAAATGCGTTTAAACAATAGGTGGTATGTTGAAACTCATGTGAGCAAATGGTGCAAAAAACGTCACACAAAATACGTCACAAAATACTGCTCAAACGGGCGTGGTGAGTGAGACCGTGCAGTTCACTAGACCTCACTGTCGTACAAACACTCAATACAGGCGTCAGAATAGTTCATTCTTACAGAACAGCTTGTTTCGACTGTAGTGCAAGTGGACCGAAGTGGACCGCCTATTTTTTTTTTTGGGGGGGGGGGCTTCCATACTGGCACTTATAAACTTTGGAGAACAAAACTGATAAATGTTGATAATTGCTAGTAAATCAGTAGGATAAAGATAAGAATATTCACTCAGGTAGTGTAGAAGAACGAAAAGAAGGACTCCCTAATTGAGAATCCAGCTACAGCCCTTTCCTACTTGACGATACCTTGACTATTTGTGAATACCTGTTAAGAGGTTCAAATCAGCCGTGAGAGGCGACAACAAGTTCGAACTTACTGTTAAGCAGCAAACTCCTAGTGAGTCTGAGCAACACTATGGACTATTCGACCAATGGTCACAACGGAGAAGAATGACGATTTCCACACTATGATTCAACTACTGGTTTGCATATATCCCAAAATTCAAAATCGTTTAAATGAATAATAAAAGCCAAATAATTCACTGCATACTTGAATGTCCTTACACGGTAGTGTACCTGGTCAGAATGTGTTATAATCTGTTGCTTCATGTCACTCTTCTCGCCTTAAGTAGCGCTGATAACTCACAACACGAGCACAAGAGCAATCCGTTGCTCCGAGGATAACCTGGTGAAAAGTTATCTAGTTGTTACTGTTCTAACGCTAGAGAAGGATACGTGGTGTGCTGGAACTGGCATTATGCCATTATTCTGTAATTTCAGCACGGAGTGTAAACTCCAACCTGTTCGCATGCTATCTATCAATGTTAGTAGTGTTGACAGAAACTAGGTACTGTAAACGCAATACACTACTCATAAGGTTGCTGAAAACTCTTCGACAGCCCAATACCGGTTTCGCCTTTCTTGGGGCTCATCAGGTAGGCGGATTCCCCCAGTTTCCGTCAACCTTATGTTCTACTTGAACCTAAATTGCGCGAAATTCGCGAAATACACTCATTTGCATACCAATTTGGTTTTGACGGGAGACTCACCTGGAACCCAGCTAAAGCTCTCGTTTACGATGTTATTAGACAACTGAATATGCTGCAAAAGGCCGCCTCATGTCTCAGTTGGTACGATATTCGAGATATCGCGAAGCATGTATAGACGTAATGATAATAAAAGGCTTAAAAACATCATAAACGAGAGATTCAGCTGTGCTCCAGGTGAGTCTCCCGTCAAAGCCAAATTGGTATGCAAATAGGTGCTGTAGCTTTTGTTAATGTAGGCGATGAAATGCATTTTGTCAGTATATTTAGAAACTAGTTAGAGGCTATTACACTAACTACTATTCAGAGCCGATTAACACGGATGACTTCCAGAGAATTATCTCCAACTCTTGAATCCTCCTTGTACGTAAGGGGAATGTCGGTCACTAATACTTCTATCCAGTGAAAAACACGGACAACGTGGTGATTGTTTTTGGCTGCTACGAACCTGCATTACATGTACATGCACAAACGTACGGCTTGAAATTCGCAGCTGGTCTAGTGAAGGACACTCCGCTTTCTCAATGTCCCAAAATCCTCTCTGACCTCACATAAAAGTCATAGTGGTCTCTTTTAGTAACTTAGCCCTCAAAGTTCTTAATGTTTCCAATCAATTGAAAAAGGTTTGGGACCGATTGGGTTTCATAGAGGCTTGGTAAACAATAAATCCACCGATTACTTACGAGACCTTTCTTAATGTTTCCCTTTCCAGAACCCCTACTGTGAAGTATCTGGATGATCCCTTAACAAATAACCTCAGTTGGTCCCCTAAATCAGTAGATAAAAACGTTGAGCTCTGCACTATGTGAGCTTCTTGTTCCATTAGGTCTCATCCATAGGTGCTTCATTGTTTGTATGCTCTGTCACTGGACCCAATGTTCCAACAGTTTGTCTGCTGAAGACAGGTCTTGAGAAACTTCGTAGTAAGCAAGCGCACTGACAATTGTTCCAACTACATCCACACGATTATTTCTAGTACAGTTCATCCTATTCACTGCTTGCTCACCTAGTCCACACCGACTTCAAGTTCCAAGTACAAATGACTAAGTACTAGATCTTCCGCTCACCGTACCTTTTTGACCTCTAGCTAGGTTCGTTCTTTAGTAAATCGCACTCCATTGCGCAACAAATCCATATCCTATCTTATTGTTTAAAGCACACTTTGATGAATATTTAAAAAATACGTTTTCCTAATATAAGTTATACGTAATCGGGATGCCATTGTAATATTTAGGTTTATAATTTATCAAAGGGTGCATAAGGCACCAACGGACGTTAATTGATCCGTAGCCTATCTCTTGAAACATGGTTGGCTCGTTATACTGTGTAACTGGTGCATAAATAGCAAGTAAATAGCCACTCATCCGTCAATCCTCCCTTGGTATTGAACCCTGTATCGATAGAACAGAAGAGGTAACATCTCATCCAAAGATGAAACTGAGAATAATCTATCACCAGTAATTTGCAACCGAGCAACACGAATTAGGGATGACAGAATTGAATTTTTCTAAACGGAGCTGTATTTCTAAACCGCGAAAATGCTTTGACTGATCAGCCCTGGTTAACCTATTTGCAACTAGATTACAAGCAAGTCTACAATCACTCATCATTCTTAAATCGTGCATGCTAATGAATACGAGCCGGTGTGTTCTTCACAGAAATACTATTCGCCGAAATAAATGCATACTGACTGCTCATCAGAGATGTGCAAATAAAATTGACTGACATGTTCCTAAGGAGTTTTTAACATTTGTATGATGGAGCAGTTCGTTTGGTTGATTCATAGAACGCTCTCTACAACCTTGCCATGCGGGAAGATTTATATTTTAAACAATGGCCTATGAAACATACCGAAAGGTGTGCATCATATCCTTCGATCGATCACTCATATCCACTTTACAGTGCGCTCTCTTATTGTCATCTAAATGCACGCTACCATTGTAGACCACGACACAGCTATAATACCAAACTAATTCAGTGTGAGGCAAGATACAGCCACCCTAGTTATCAAGCTTGAAAGCCCGGGTAATCAGTCCTCTGTGCAAGTGTCCGATTTCCTCTTGAAGTGAATTAATGGTCATTGTGTGCACACCGGTTATAGATGGCTAGGTGATTTTTGTCACCGAGTGATACCTAAGGAAAAGCCTGGAAACATAGGCCTTCGGACAGACAAAAGAAGCGCACCTCAGCTTCACTGATTCAGTTTGGAAATGGGGCTAACTAAGCTAACTAGATATCCCAGTTCAATTCGCACTATTACTTGAAGGGCTGATGAACGTAGTTTTCGCTTTCGCCAATGCATTCTGTCATGTGTCCTGAAAAAAGGGCGTAGTAACCTGAGTTAGATCGATCGCCTGAAGCATACGACGGCAGTGCTTTTGGGATGCGTGCTTTAAAACTGCACGTTGTCTTGTATGACAAGGTTGCCGAAGGTTTTCATTGAAGTAGACAGATGAATTAAAAGGGTCTCTGTGTATTCAGTTTCCCCTAGGAACCCGTGAGCCATTTCCAGGAAGATACTAATGATGAACATTTTTCTGGCGATAACAGCACTTGGATTCCATCGATCAACAGTAGACATCACCAGACAGCACACAAATTTACTTGTTGATGGTCGTGGTGCCGATTAGCAATCCCAGTTGCCATGTTACTCCAGATGACCATTACTATAGATCCGGTCAGAAATATCTGGATGGAGAGAACTTA
This sequence comes from Opisthorchis felineus, assembly GCA_004794785.1. Classification (NCBI taxonomy): domain Eukaryota; kingdom Metazoa; phylum Platyhelminthes; class Trematoda; order Opisthorchiida; family Opisthorchiidae; genus Opisthorchis; species Opisthorchis felineus. The sequence continues at coordinate 161,808 of SJOL01006332.1, read as the reverse complement.
CTGATCTGGTTCACGCCGCCGCGACAAAGGAACTATTGTCTGCTACTTCTGTGACCATTTTTATAGGAGGATAGAAACTTGGCGCATCCTACTGTGCTTCTCACAGCTCCCGGAGGTCACGAGACCGACTAGCCGACAGACCGAATGAATCCGGATAAACGACGAACGACACCAGTGGCTTTCGCTTGTTCGTACCTCATCAGGTTGTTTACACATCGCAGACAGTGCCAGACGAGACAACTTTTGGACAAGTGTGTGGGTGCCGTCTGTGTGCTTGCTGTGTTGTGCCGCACCATGCGAATCACATTCAAGTGAATCAAAACGATGTTTGTCTGGACGTTGTCGCTCTGGGCGTTTACGTGTCCATCATCTCACTCTTGTGGCCCCCAAATTCTTCCTCGGTCTCGCCATAACGAAACAATGAGCGGATCAGATCTTATTCGGTTGAAGGGTAATCAAACTGGATGGCACTGGTGCTCCTCCACGTCGTGATGATCATAAACACGTACAACATTGCCTCTCAGGCTCAAGAATGAATAATAGTATATTCATATGGCAAACGATACCACAAGAAGGTACTTTTCAGGCCATGTGATAGACCGCCTATTGTTTTGAAACTAGCTCTAGTAAAACTAGTTTTCAGTTCGCTGTTGATTTCAACGCTACCGATCATGTGGCTTACCGCCGCAAACCCCAATAGATGCTCGGGTGTTTCGAGTTTGAGGCGACTGAATTACATTAACTTCTTTCTAAGTCTCATGGAAATGTTTATATTGTGTACTAAAAAAAGAGTAGGGGAACGCTTACCAAACTAAATGCCTTTAGGGGTCTCGTCCAAACTTCTTGGTATCTGCTCACCTCTGGAAGATCAGGAGGAAAACTCGGTAATGCAATATTACAGTTTTCAAGAAAGCACGTCATAAGTTTAGCTACTTCTTCTGTACACCGGATTTCTGTCACGGAATCTTTCAGTGTTAGATTATCATCATCAGTGTTAGTAATGATCACCTCAACCGATATCTTGTTTTGTTTGAGTCATCAAATCGATAATTACGCACTCCTTATGCTTCATTATATTGAACTGTTGCTTTTGAGTGCGCCATCAAAACAACGAGGAAGCGCATCTGCCAGATGCATTTTGATATCGTTCGCAACATCACACCGACAGTAACTGTTGATTCCCACCGATGGAGAGAATCACGAAAACTCATAATCGTAGGCTAGTACAACCGAACAAAATCAGGTGAATCTTGAGGACTTAGCAGTTACAGAAGCTTGTGTTGCTGTCATATGGTCATATGCACTGAAGACTGAACGGCAACAGCACCAAACAAAACGAAACTTTTGTGACTTGTGTTGTATTTACATATTTACTTCCTGTTGTATGCCCACGTCTACTGCTGTGGTTGCTCAATTCAACCAAGGGAATTAGGGAATTCATAACCTCGCAGCGTTTGTTGGTTTGATGGGATATGGCTTGAGGCAGTACGTTTCATGTGACGCAATGTGTTTTAGACTGGAAAATACACTGAAGCACGTAGGGTACGGAGCCCATAAACGATGGTTTGCGAACATAGCGTCGGAAGGAGAGGAAAAGATGGGAGTTGCCATGACAATTATCCGCAGGTGAGAGAGAAGGAGGGTACCGCTTCAACGGATACCGGTGTTAAGGAAGCATAATTTTCCAACATGCAACTGACATATGCTCGCTCGCAACTATTCAACCCCGAGACCATGAGGCTCATGACCGCTTACATGTAAAAACGCTTCTGTACGATTTGGCTGGGTAATTTAACCCAACTCTGGGTTAACAGCCCTTAGTCTCAACAGATTTCGATAGGAAAAATCTGGCCACTTCGCCAATTTCGTCTCACAACTACCTTTTGTAGTATGCAAAAGGATACCTCCCCTGTAAACAACGTCCACCAGTGAAATCACGTATAAGGCGCAGGTACACTAAGCTAGTCTTCCCGAACAAAGACCACTAAAAGATGCTGTCTGGGTGTGGGCGTGGGTGACTGTTTCACTTATTTGTGAATCTTCAGCCTTACTGTGGTTAGCGGATTGTATGTATGCATAAACCTCAAGAAGTATCACACGCCGAAAAACCACTTAGGGTCATGGGTCACTTACCATACATTTGGTGTCCCGGATCAGTATACTTCTGACTTGCTGTTATGTAGTTGCATTACTTGTTACATTGAACGCTGAATGTTTTTTTTTCCCATGGCGCGGCTAATTGCATCTGGAGTCCCTAGGTGTAGTGCAGTAATCTCAGTGACATCTTACCGCCAGACTGAAACAGGTGGATTTAATGAGCGATTTTGTTTGAATAATTCATATAGTATTGTTTGACCTTCGGATATACATGCTAGCTGACTACCTTCGGCAACTTATTGTTAGGTTTCCGATGGTACATGTCGTGCTGCATACAAAACCAGCAGTTTACCATAAATTGTATCATCTAGAGTAGGACGTTCCTTGCTAATCACTAAAAAGTGGATAGATGGGCAGATAGATGTTCCATTCAACCATTCCCCTGTCATTGACCAACTGGTTCAGCAGTCAAAACAACTCGGAGCTGTGTTAATACAAGGAGCGTTGATACAGACTAGTTTCAGGTTTGTCTAACCGACTGGAGTGTGGCATAACAAATGAACATACATCACCTGGTGAAAATACCCAGCAGTATGTCTTCAGAAAGCCGAACCAAATAGCATTAACCGTCACAGTTTAAGGATGTTACCTCCGATTTCTAGTAAAATAATTTTACTCTCCTGTTGAATTACTTATGGTGGAGTAATTGAGAGCATGACCAAAAGGCTCTAATCTCCACAGGATTTATGGCCTACTCCCCTCACTGTAGACTGCTCTAGGCTGGGACGTATGGGGGTTTTCTGAACTAGCTGTAGTTCGTTCGTTTCAGTTGATGCCCAGATTATTCCAGATCCTAAGATCAACGGTGACTGTTAATTCCCTGGTCGTATATGCCGCTCCACTTGGTGTGGTGCGCAATTTTGTCCAGGTTACGTTTTGCTCTACTACGTGACCCAATCCTGCGTCAGGCACCCTTGCTAGGCGTGTAACCCCTGTTACTCAGCCTTCAAACACGTCAACCGGTCTGACCATACCGTAGCATGTCGTTGATACCGTTCATCTATCCATTGTTTTGTAAGTCGCCTGCCTGTTCCTCATCCTGGAGGAAGAAGGAGGGTAAGAAGCCAACCACTGTTATCCACTGTTAGAAACATATAGACGAATGATACAACTAATGTACGCAGGATTTACGTATGTTTCTGTGTTTGAATTTGCCCGAACTACAGTTTGACTTATATGGGCTGAAGTTGGAGTTGCGCAAACTGCAAATAACCTCATATCTTCCCAACTTAAAGTTAAAATGGCGCAGGTTTAGCAGTAATCATTTGACACCCAGGTGTGCAACCAGAGGCCAAGGCATCACGTGATAGACTCTCTATCCTCACTTAAGGAGTCTACCAAAGGTAAATAACTTCACACTGTTGAGATATTCTGAAATCGACCGCGTCAGTCTCATTTGCTAACCATTACAGGGTTTACGGTTTAATAACCCCTCTTGTGGCTGGTGTCAGCTCGAATTCCAACCCCGTTCACCTCCACAATTGAGAATTTCACCAAGGAAGGACCAGCTTTGAATGACTGACTTCTCTTGTTTTGGAAATCGCTCTTGAAATGTGGTTTGCACAAGATGCGGAGGAACTCCAGGTTTGTTTATAGAATCGCTACTTCTCTAAACACTCATGCTAGCTTTTTTAAGCCACTAGACCAGAACATCCCACGAACACTGAGATGTGGTATGCTCAAAGGATTTGAACCAAAAATCCTTCTCAAGCCAATCTGAACTGAGCCGGAAAAAATGTACGGTACTTCTTCCAACAACAACAACAACGCCTCAGTTCCTCATTTGTTTCGGATTGTATATTGTCTGTAAAGAAGATCCTAACGGGTTTACCTTATATCCCGAGCATCATCACTCTAAACGTATCGTATAATACCTATGAAAAGAAAATTCTCTGACGTCTGGAATGTAGAACGCGGTGTAGGAAGCCGTGGAAACCGCACATTTGAATGAAAAAATCACAAACCATAGCGAGAGGTTGAATTGCCCATTTACACCGATGTCAAATGTCCGGCAACTCGATCAGTCGACCATGGACTTGCTCATTCACAGAAATCCGTTAATTCTCTCTCCCTCTCCCTCTCCCTCTCTGTTCCGTTCGTGGTTGGTCCAATCCACAAATGATCCTACTGTCTTCTCCGGTGCAATGGTGGTTGAGAGGGATCAACACCCAGCTTGGATTCGTCAGGCAGAGGAGCTTTGAGATGAAACTGCGGGCAGGCAGAACAACCGCTAAGCAACAAACAGATAATGGTGGGCAACCCCATCAGAAACCTTGGCATAAATCTTGGGACCAGTTAACTTCCTAACTTGCAGCTTATTCACTATGACGGCTAATTTACTGATCAGTGAGGATAGGTTACGCGAATATCAGATCTTTATTTCAGCACCGGCAGAAGGTAGCTAGAAATCAGAGCGAATATTGGCTAGCTTGGACAATCGTCCTAGCAGCGGTATGATTGAGACTCGCCCGTCACCAGACCGACCAGCTACCTTGCTGACTGAATGCGCGTACCCGCAATTCTTGCTCGTTGCCTGTGTAACACGTGACCGTCTCATTCCTGTCTGAAAGTCACGTGAAGTGAATGGGCTAGCTTCGTGGCTGTCGCGACAAGGTGGTGCACGGACGGGTTGGTTAGTTGTGTCGGAGGAGTGACCGTCGTATGATAGCCGATAGGCCGCGTTGCTGCAAGCTGAATAGGGCGAAGTTGGGCTATTGGATTTTATCTGGTCTAGCCTGAATGATGGACGTAGGTTTTTATAGGATGACAACAGACGAGAGGGACGGAAACCCAAATAAATCCGTAGGCGTGCACCTGGTTTCAGTCACTTTCCTGGATTTAGACAAAGAATTTTTGCATCACAGAAAAGTGGGCACAAAAGCTGTTTATAAAAAGCTGTCAAAATAAATGGTGACGTACAGTTAAGTGATGCTTTACAAATAAACGCGTGTCTCGTCGATGGAGGAGCGACAGGCTATTTATATGCTGCGGTATTTCAACAGACTTCTACTCCTGTGCCCCAGAGACTGAGCGGACGCGTCCTTTATCTAATCACTAAGGTGTATTGTTTGTTCGTGTTACCATCGTCCTTTTGTCATAATACAAATGCTTTCACTGTCCGCATGGGTGTTGCTCTACATTAGCAAAGACCCTCTAGTAAATGGAACAAACTGTATCATGAAGTCATCAAATATCGTGCCAGTTACTCGGCACGATACTCAGATTCGGCCACACTAGCGGTGGTTTCGGTGATGCACCGGGATGAGAAAAGCTAAAATAGTGAAAATAGTGACTTACTTCAGTAACACCATCGGCTGAAGCTAGTCGATTTTGATACCGATGTCACCCTCACGCAACATTTAGAATAAACCTTTTCATCCCAAAAGAAACTCTTAGGAGCCTCAAGAAATGTCGCATCCAGGTACGAAGGTGCCGTAAAATGTCTAGTGGCATACACTGAAATCATAGCAAGCCAATACATGGCCACCACCACACCGTGCAGTGGTGCTGGTCACACTTTTTTGTACTTCGAGTTGAGTGAAAACTTTGGATGGCTCCACTGACACCAAACAATCCTCTTCTAGGTTAAATGAAGTCGCAGTCACCTCAACCTTCGCTATGGCCTAGGTAGTAACACTGAGCCGTGTGCAAGACTCTGATGTGTATGTTCGGATACTGGAACAGTTATTGCAAGATATTGCCATGAGTTTCGGCAATAGGATATGGTATCTCAACAAGATAGCCCTGTGTATCCCACCTGTTACCCGATCTTCAGCTTTGTGCGGTAATTGGACAGGACAATTTTCGCTCCCCAATTCAGCCTGACATAGAGACCGCGTGCAAGCGTACGAAGATCTACGGCCAAAGCCTCATCCGAAAACGTAGTAGTATCACTTCCCGATATGAAATAATCGAAATTCATCAATGAAAACTCTCCCAAAAGGACGGTAAATCGGGTTATGTAGGTTTGTCACACCCTTTTTTGCATCACTTTTTTGTATCTATTTCACCCCCCAAGAAGTATTCCTGTAGTTTCCAATTTCGTGAAATGCACCTGCTTACCAAGACCAAAAAGAGTTAATTTTCGTCCAGCACTGGTGGATTTAAGGTGCAAAAGGGTATTTTCGTGTTTTATCCCGGGACCGATGCTTGTATCACCAATAAATAGGTACGTTGGTGGGCTAGTCTAGTGCTAGGAACGGGAAAGCTCGAGTCCTCTTTAAATGTTCCGGCTCAGCCAGACAACGTTTAGATTAGCCCAGGGTCAGATTCACTGAAATGGATCATTCTTTTCAAGCTGAACATCGGGAGTATGTACAGTTCTGCGTGCATTAGTTTTTGGCTGGTATCATTCGACGTATTATAACAGTTATCGGCGATGTTTTTGTTATGGTTACCGTTGCAACGGTGGTTGTTCCAGTTTTCTGTTGTAGTAGGTGGTAGGTAAACCGCGGAGAACATGGGAGACCAGCTACACCAAAGTACCATGGTTTAGCTAAGGGTGCTTGCTTAGATTGAAGCAGACGAAAGCAAATCCATTTTTCTGAAATAATCTTGTTCACTAGATCTCTATCTGAATAAGCGTTATGCACACACGATAACTAGGATCGCTTCGGTACTACTCATAAAGCCACTGAAGACTAGACCTGATCAGTTGACTACAGTTTTCACTTCTCCTGGTGCTCATCATGGGAGGCCTTGTCCCCGAATTTCCACCTCTCATTTCTTATCACCCAAACACCAAATTGTGCTAAAGTGGCGACAACGGTTCATTTGTATCTTAAGTTGATGTTCACGAGAAACTCAGTTAAAATCCCTCAAAATCTCATAAAAACTAGAGTCATGTTTGGTCCTTTCTGTTTGCCGTTTTTTTTCAACGGAAGGACTGTGGTAACCAGAGCTAGCAGGTAAAAGTTCTGTTTACATCGAAAGTTTCAGTGTGCTAGAGTTTAACCTGCAGAACACAGCGGTTATACAAGTAAGGTGACCACGCGTGTGTTCATTCTTAGGCAAGCTGCTTGTCCTGAGACCACTTTTTATGTTGCTACGCTGTTCTCAAACAACTGCTCTCTAAAGAGACTATGACAAAGGCTTGAAGAGGCTGTAAATATCAACACTCCAAGTGGAAATAAAATTCGGCAAAAAGATAGGACAACTACTTGATTGTAGAGTGCACTCAGTAAGCACTAAAATCAACTGTGTCCACTTCTAAGGTCAAGTCAATGGTTTGTCGTTTGTCTATACAGTAAACCTGGTTTTCCAGCACCTTTAATTCAAAGTTGACTCACCGCTCAGTGGATAGCCTAGTGTCTTGATCACCATCAATGTCATCGTCATCATCATTATCATCATCATCATCATCATCATCATCATCAACAACAACAACAACATCATTACCGCCATCACCATTACCATCAGTTTCAACACCAATACACTAGTCGTAACTACTTGTGCCTAACTGACATACTACCATGAGGAAGAATGCCCTAGTAAAGAGTGGAAAAGCAAGGATGTGGACTTAGTACAAACAGCCCCGTATCCCTATGGCAAAAGATGAAGAACCAGGTGGCCACACACAATGACAGATCAAATTTATCAGTCAGACCAGGGAGTGACAACAATTTCGTCACTGGGATCGGTTAAGTGCCGCGTCCACGCGGATCCCAACCAGGAAGGCGCGAAAATTCCATATCACTCAACCCGATGGTAACTGCCTTCATTTCGACTTGCTAAACCATGGACTGTCCCCCGCAGGCTTTTAGCCAACAAGATTTCGGAGTTGTGCTTTGTTAGGTAGGCGTTGGTTGGGCTTGCTTAGTACGTTACCGAAACACTTTAACTTGGAGGATCTTACTTGTTGTGCCAGTGGTTCTAATTCAACGGGAAATACTGTCTGTGTACCACTTCTTTAAGTACATGCTGCATCGAGGATCAAGCGGCTGAATCTGGATCGGAGTGGCCAAGTTTCGAAATCATAGAGTAAGACTGATCTAACAATTATCTTGTGCACCCAGTCCCTCAGCTTCAGTGAAATTGGCTTCCGACGGCACAAGTGACGTAAGTTTTAAAAACATCACCCACGCCTTGGTGATGTGTGCATAGACTTCTGTCACGGTGACGTTCTGGCCCGTGGGCTTGTCCATATGAGTAAACTAGTCAAAGGAACTAAGTTCGTATCCCGGAAGTTTCAGCGCTACGCAACGGAAATGAAAATCCGGAAGCAATAATTTGCATTTTGAAGGTGAAAAGTGCATACCGAAACACGGAAGTACACAGTGCGAACTGACGAGTATCAAATAACGAGAAAATTTTGTTCACATATTCCACCTTCACCTGTACTTCTGTAGATGAGGAATGGATAGAAAGTTCCCCGATTCCTTTGAATGTGCAGTTCACATTGATATGAATAACTAAGTTGAGCGCGAAGGGAACCAAAGGACAAATGTGCAGAACGGTACTAGCTGTAGCAACATTACTGGTAGGTGCGTTGTCACACGATGAGAAGTCCGGGTATACAGCGAACCGAGCATGTTTATGAACTTCCCTTAAGACAATTGTTCATCGAAATGACAAATATACGAAGACAATGGATTCTTCCAAGTTGAGCGCATCCACAGTTGTTGGCCCCCGGTAGGAAACACGCTGATGAAGAAATTAACGTGATGTGAAGCTGTGATCAGTGATCCTCGTAGCCGCATGAAATCAAGCTTGATGCTCACGGATTGGCATCTCACGTGCCGGGGTTAGGCTTCGCATTACTGACAACAGGCCAAAAGCGTATCCTCAATAGACAAACGATCTGTCCGTCTAACTTTTGTGTATCCAGTGAAAATAGTTCGCCGATATAATGTGTCAGCAAGGAGTTACGGCTGCGAAACAAAAAAAACTCTTCCACATTGAAACATTCTGCCCCCTAATCCATTTTACCAAAACAGCAAGAAGACGCAAAGTGCTAGATGTTGCCACTTCAAATTAATTTCACTAGTCACGGATCCAATGCATCCTACATTCGTAGATAAAAGGCATAGTAACAAATAGCAACAAAGGCATAGCAACAAGAGGTCTTGTGACAAAAGTTGGGGTGGGGTCAGCTCCAGCGGAAGCAAATGATTTGAATCAATAGTTTTTGTGCTCATGGTGCTGGTCGCAATGCTCCAATTAACACTGCTTCACAGAAGCTAACGGCTTAGCGTTTTTGGTTGTGTGATCAAATGTTGGAGGCTTGAGAAGGGTCAACTACGTGACCTGTCTCAGATATGGCGCACAACTGATGAACCCCGATTGCGTGTCATTCTTATCGAGCTGTTATCTGACGACTGTATGGGCCGTAGCAACTTCGTCGGTAATCACTCAGAGAGCCGTTGAGAAAAGCATCGGTCAGTTCTACCTATTCATGTATCGCATAAACCGCAAGTGAACTGGAAGATGACATGTTCGGTAGAGTGGTCAGACGCACCCTTGAGTTTAGTCTACTCCGGAGACCAGGAGTAACTGAGCAGCTAGAGACACTTAATTTACCAGATTTCTGTTTTTCCCTTAGGTTGTTGGTAATTTGGTAGCCCTTAAAAGGTAGATATTGGAATTTCTTTATTAGAAGCCGTGTTATTCATGTCAAAGGGCGTGTGCGGCTTACTTTGAAGGGTGATGAACTGGTCCGGGTGGTCGTTTGTGAATAGCGTCTGCTTCAACTAGTCTTCAAGGAAACCTATTCTTCAGCTAGCTTGTCTGGGGGTTCGAATGTTTCTCGTTATGTGAAATAGTGTTTTCCCTGGGCATCACTAATACGCAATGGACGAGGAACCAAAAAAGTGTAGATATTAGCCACTCCGCACTGCTTCAAGGGAGGCCGTTCGTAGCAAGGCTCCCTTCGGGCGTTAAGTTGTGAGAACACTTAGGATGGCTAGACTTCTATTAGATCCAACCTCGTGGGATCTTGACAAGTAATGGTGGAAACTACTCATGATATCAGAAACTAAACTATGATTATGACCGTTTGTAAAAATAAAGACTTGGGATATCATCACAGAATTTCCCCTTAAGTTTCACCAGAAAAATTTCAGCCAATGGTAGGCCTAATGGGGTGACCATAGCGACACCACTGATCTATCTGTAAGCCATTCCCTCCAAATCAGAATGAGTGTTTTGTGTAGACAGTAGCATAGGTTCTTTAACTAATTCAACCGGCATACTTGGTGGGACGTTATGCATAGTCATATATTGCCACAAATTTAAGCAACTAGCTTCCTCAGTGAACAAATGTAAACAAAGAATAAACATCAAAGAAGGCTACTTCTGGAAACTTGCTGGTGTACCGTCAAGTCAAAATTTTAAAGGCGCCTTTCAGACAAAGGAGGATTAAAACCTTCCGAATGGAAGCTCGAACGTCAACCAACCTACTGGTAGGCTGGATTTCCCAAATCAAGCATAGATTTCAGTGACATACTTGGCTTAGAGGTTTTCGGTAAGTTCGATTCCCAGTCAGTTTGTGACGTTTGTACTGTCGGTCTGGTATGACGTCCTGCATTTTAAATAGTTGAAATTTCGTGGTTACCCGCTTCTCAACCAAAACGTTTTTAGGGGGTGGGTTTCATAGATTTTCGTTCAACTGCAAGGATTCCGGTCATTTTGCTACACAATCCTCCTTTTTCACAAGGATGATGCCGGTGCACGCTGTTTGTGTGCAGGTATCAAACAAGGCTGTTGTACGGTGGCAGATAGCAAACATTCTGATATGTCCACTTGTCATTAGTGAGAAAGAATCCTATAGATTCGGCCAATAGGTCTTCGAATCGGCACTGATTTTAGAGATTACTCGATTCTTTTGCAGGTTTCGAACAACGAATCCAGCGACAAAGCCTCCAACTATAGTTTCGTATATTTGCACTCTACCACACATCTATCAGTTCACTTGCGGTTTATGCGATACATGAATAGGTAGAACTGACCGATGCTTTTCTCAACGGCTCTCTGAGTGATTACCGACGAAGTTGCTACGGCCCATACAGTCGTCAGATAACAGCTCGATAAGAATGACACGCAATCGGGGTTCATCAGTTGTGCGCCATATCTGAGACAGGTCACGTAGTTGACCCTTCTCAAGCCTCCAACATTTGATCACACAACCAAAAACGCTAAGCCGTTAGCTTCTGTGAAGCAGTGTTAATTGGAGCATTGTGACCAGCACCATGAGCACAAAAACTATTGATTCAAATCATTTGCTTCCGCTGGAGCTGACCCCACCCCAACTTTTGTCACAAGACCTCTTGTTGCTATGCCTTTGTTGCTATTTGTTACTATGCCTTTTATCTACGAATGTAGGATGCATTGGATCCGTGACTAGTGAAATTAATTTGAAGTGGCAACATCTAGCACTTTGCGTCTTCTTGCTGTTTTGCTGAATTTTGATGGATTCCGCGCACCCAATTCCACTACTGTTTTTATGCTGCGCTGATCTAGACGCATCTGACCTGATAGTCTGTCGACAGTTCAAAGCTAAGCATTTTACTACTTCAATAACCTTATTTCGGGTTAAGCGTGTGAAATAGTATTCAGGGGCTTAGAAGCCGATAACCAAGTAAACTTTTGTGAAACCCAATATGCTCAACAATCCAGATTTTTGATATTGTCTGTGATTAGCTCACTATCAGGCAGAGTTCTTAGTCTTGTTTTGCGGGCTGTTGGGATCCAGTTTCGTGCATTCTCCGCCGCACTAACCTAATCCGTCTCTTGAATTTTCCGTTTCCACCTCACCTAATCATCTCCAAGATATGTTCCCATTTACATGGTTGTTTATGTTATGTAGGAAGACAGCCAACGACGACATCGGGTAAGCTACTGGCAGGCGTCCAAACTTAGAAAGGAAGGTAACTAAAGTTCGCAACCAAAGGTTTTGACTCAACATTCTCACTGCAGATCGGTTGTGGTCCGCTTAATGCCACCACGTGAGTCTAACTTTAAAAAAGGGATTGCCACACTTGTCTCAAACCGCAACCCCGAGGGTCAGGAAACTGTGTTTGCCAACCTGCTGTGCAGACTCTCTGGGTGCTTTATATGGGAATCCTCCAGTATAGCTCAGTGGGTTACTGAAGTACGCAGACCAGCGCACCACGATGGCAGTGGTCTCTTGGTGCTCAGCCATATTCAAGGCCTCATGTCTGAGGAATTTATATCGTTACAAATAAAATTAACAAACTATATCCTTTGGATTATATTTATACCTTGGGCACTTCTTGTTTTGGCTGTCCGCTAGACGAAACACTCCGGGAGTAGCACAGCATGCACCGAGCCCTGAAAACAAATAGTCATCACCAAGGAAAATAGCTCTGGCCTTCGGTACACACTCCAACCAAACTAATCAGTTATGTGCAGCTGAAGCACTCAAGCGCTCAAGTCTGCAAGAACGCAGACTAGCTGTCTAATGATATATGTATAATCTATGTTTAGTGTGTATACTCACAACTGATCCAAAACTGGATTTCAGACGATCTAACAAGTGACCGCTACGCTTGACACTCTTCCGTCAATGCTCAGCATTTGCACCACCACCTCAAACCATAAAAACAACCGCGGTTGTAGCACAAACTTACTGACTCTGAGTGTACCAGCCCATCCGATGACAGTAGGCACATTTATCGGACACGACCCTTCAACCGGATAGCTGCAGTTTGATACGCGATACAAGACAAAACGCAGAACTCAACCCAGTGCACATCGCCACCAGTAAACTTATCAAATACGTGTATAGTTGTATGGAAGCACTTTGGTCAGAGTTAGAATTAAGCTGGGCCCACTCGGTCACTTTGCCTTACAAGAGGCACACTTACTATCTGGGATGAAACATACTGATTACAGCAGATATTACCTCAATACTAGCAATTGGGGCGAGTCATGGCAGCCCCAAAAATGATGGGGAATGTCACTTCTGGAAAGTTTGTCTCTTTAAAGAACCGTGTCTAAAGAACAATCCTGTTGTGTCTAGATAAACCTTACGTGAATTCCCCTGCATCGGTGTGACTTGAGCTGTCGCCTTCGGTGGCTCAGCTGCAAGGGCACTTTGCCAACAGACAGGACGTCGGGGAGTTCAAGTCTTACCTACGGTGTCTGTCTGCCTTCTAGTTTGCATTGTGTGCATTCATTCACGACTATCTACGTCAAACCAAACCAAAGATTTCCGGGTAACTGGATGATAACAACGTTAGATTATCATAAGATTCACACAAGGCCCTTACCAATGACGGTAACAGCTATCATCTGTTAATCCACTGAGCAAATCAATGTGGAGTCGACAGACGAGTAGACGCGACTTGCGTGGTAGCCCAGCTCAAGCGACGAGTCAGAGTTTACAGGTTTGTGTTCCGCCTCCAGGGTTATTATTCCGTTTACGTCCTTATTAAACTGCCACTTTGCGAACCTATGCCATTTGTCAATTCGATGCATATACAACAGCTGGTAGGCAGTGGGTTCATGCGGGAATCCAATCCATATCAGGTGGTACGGTTTGATTTATCTCTTCACTACTGAGGTTCCGTGAAGCCAGACACTAACTGGGTCCGTAAATGTGAGGTGATTTTGGGGGAGAATAATCGATCAATATGCTGCAATCTAAGCCGAGGCTACGACGCAGTTGAGCAACTGGAGCTTATTTCAGTCTCCTTGATATAGGCATCATCATTAAGAGAGATAAACCGCTCTCTTATCTTCCTCTAAGTTTTCCCGTAATGCCAGAGCAGTGGGTAATTTTGATACGTCTGATTGTCGGGATTATCTGGGTACAGCTGTCTCCTATCTCCAGAGCAATTTACCTCCTAAGAAGTCCTACCTTCAGCAGTATGGACACTACCCCGTCTCATGAAGTTTTTTGCAGATCCGGGTCAAAAGTCGGTCACTATACTTCATGTATCGTACAGACCCTTGTGTGCCACGAAATATATTCCGACCTGAATATGGATCCTGATGATCGACATTTGGTCTAGATAGTTGGATATGTGGCCTGGACCACCAACATCTTGAAGATTTCCGACTTTTCTAACAGTGTCCACACTTGGGAGGAAGAACCCTGCAAGACGGGTTACAGGAATCCATCCGGATAGCCAAGACAAATAAAACACCTGAAACAGTCTAAAAGCTCATTAACCCATGCGTCCTGCCATTGTGAAAATAAAAAGCGGTACGGTCTGCCCACCTTGGCGGGCATGTCAGCACTGACGTACATTGCCGCTGCATCCAAACACTATATTTATTCTATTTATGAAGCTCCGAAATAAAGTAATTAAAACGATTGTCCCATAACAGTTATTTATTCCAGGACAATTAGGTATATTATATTACTAGGCGTGGTAACTCTAACTAGACTGCCTAGTGGCAAATGGGGAGACGGACCCTTACTGGGTAGCGTTCACTTTCTAAGGAGTCATCTTTTAGTGACCCTTTATTTCGTTTACCATTAGAAAACCCTATTCTTGACCAGAAATAAACCTTCCTACATATATGGCGGTCTTTACTGTAATTCTCTTTCGGAATGTATTGCACCCAAACATCCTCTGGATGAGGCGGTTGTAAAATGAAGGGATCTGATTCCATGGGACCTGAAAACGCTTGGCCTACTGTTTCACGTTACCATTATGGTTTCAACTTATACGCCGGGCTCTAAAGCCCTAAGGACAACTTTTACCTCTCCTCCCAAAGCGTTAAACGTGGTAATGTGATTTCGTTTAGGTATTTCAATTTACTTATTAGCATGCGTTAGTCTGGCGTGGTATCGACAGAACAAAAAATAGGACACAATAACATGTCTACTCGATTTCACCTTCTCACTGGTATTAGAGCCATTCATGGTTAGTATGGTTCTCGCGATTGTGCTGCACTAAAACGTCCTTAGCAAACTAATAAGAAAACAAAGAAGTAAGCCGACCGGAAGTATGGGGTGGTTGATACGATTCAGGTGTAGAACAACCAAGCAGCGGCACTGTCGTAGTAGTGGTAATTCCGGTGGGTCAGGTGGCTCTTGATCTGTTCGCTAGCTTGGCGTTTAGGCTGCAAACGTGTCATCACTAGATGAGGAGACAACATTATCTTTCAAACGAACAAATACATAAAATCGTGACAACTCCGAAGACTACAGTCCACTCTCCCTAAAAATGTTTTATACCCTGGCTGTAAATTCCCCACAAAACGGTTTTTAGCATTTGGAGGAAAAAACCCCTTGTCTGAAGTGGCGGAAACTTACGGATAAGGTCGACCGTATAGTACAATGGTGCTAGTAAATCTGATGATAACATTGCACCTTTTTCATCTTCATAAGGTCTCACGTTAAAGCTCTTAATTTGATATGATTGGAATTCTGTAGTGTTTCAGTGTAAATCTAAAGACGACTCATATCAAGCTAGGCTCTCAACTATAAATAAATCCAGAACAGTTGCCCATCATTCAGACAATCCTAACTAGATATCAAGCCATCTCTCGACACCGTGATGTTCTGATAGGAAAAGAGTACTTTGTTAACTAGTATATAATAACAGTCTCTGTCAATGGGTATTTTTCAAAATTTTAACAGCTTGCTCAACGTCTATTTTGATAAATCCACGGAATTTCAATGGTACAGCAAAGCGGGTTGATAAATCACACGAGCATAAAGAATGGACGGGCCAAATTAACCGCACCGGACACAACTGTAACTGTAGTGTTTTATCGTACAGCTACACATCGATGCTGCGCGAGGGGCGTTCTAAAAGGTAAGTGCTTATCTCTTAGCGAGACCGGTAAGAAGCGTCTTGAAATGATTTATGCAGTCATTCGAAAGTCTTTTAATTAAGTTGGCTCACGGAACTAGAACGGAGTATCATCAGAAACCACTGTTTTGCGGAGGCATATTCATTAAGCAGCAT
>SJOL01006332.1:90687-145678 GCA_004794785.1 Opisthorchis felineus | reverse complement strand
ATATATATATATATATATAAAGACCTGACAACAACGATAAACTAAGTAGTAAGTAAGTAGGAAACAAAAACGGAATAGATTTTTGTGCACGTTCTGGTGGACTGGAAGTTGCTTTTCAGTCAATCGTTCTGTGATGAGGAGAACGAAGGTACCGAGCAAAACCTGTTTTCTGTGGCTGGCTAATACATCAAAAAAGTTATACGATACCGCCCATGAATAACGTGCAGCAGTTATAGGAAATTCAAGAACATATATTCCTAGAAAAAAGGGCAATCGGTTATGGGGTCAAATGAGCAAAGCCAATGTCAGATAGGTTTGTGGAACGGAATTTTTCCTTGGCCAACTCAGTTTCCAGGAGTTGTACAGGTTTCTCTTGAATGCAGAATCGCGAGTCATGCAGCCGGATCTCATTCACCTCTGCCATCGTTAGCAACCTGAATCGTACCAGCCATGATCAGTTTTGGGGCAATTTTTGTCCACAACGCGACCATTTTCGGCCAGAGATGACACAATCTTACTTGGGTTAGATTTATTCCAATCACCGCCCAGGGACGTCGGGATTGTGTTCGCGTAGTTTGTCCGATAAACGCCTGCGCTACAACCATTGTATGGTGCTCGGTACGAGCATACGAATAGGTACAAACCAGACGTTCGTGATTGAGTATGCTAGATCGTTTTTCACAAAGAACTTGATAGTGGGGCTGGAGCTAGAATTCAAACACAGACTGGCAGCAGTGTTTGCCGTATTACTGGGACGTTTGAGCCTTCTGGTAACTACTCAGTGACCGAGTTACCTTTCAGGAGTTACCTTACCATTCAGGATACCCATGCTCCGAAAATGTGTTCTGAGGCATTTAGTTGCCCCAGTCACAAAAACATATTTCCATTACCTTCATAATCAAATATCTAAGTCAGTTACGCTTTTGATTCAACGGAACTGCGTTGCTGAAAATTGACCAGTCTTGTCTTCTGTGATCATCCCACTCTACGATCCAAGCGGCATTCTTAGGATTATTAACGTCGAGCTAACTCAGCTGTCTGTTGAATTCAACTGCAAACTTCATATACACATGAACCCATCTGAAACTGCCTGGCACGGTGGTTCAGCCGACATCGATGGAAGGTACAAAGATACTGCCCACTGACGACCAAACTGCAAAAACAGCTCAATGAGCGCCATTAACACTTGGATTTTAAGTTTGCCAGCGAAAAGATCTGCTAAATATGGACCCAGAGAGAGCCACTTAGAAAGAGCCAACGCATCCTCCTGCAAATGGATTTCATTACAACAGATGGACTGAGCATTGTGGGTACAAAGTAGAGTGCTTCCTTAAATTCACTATAAAGGTGACAACACCTGTCCCACTACAGTCCATCAAGTCACAGATGTAATCTATTGTCTCCTTGGGTAGAACGTTAACAAGGAAGGACACGACATAAAAGGAAAGCATGTGATGTTGGTTATCTTTGTATCTGCATTCTGGCTGACGAACTCAAACATGTTTTCCTGGCGGAACACGCTATTCATAAGGTTGCAGAAAATTTCTCGATAGCTCATTACCGGTGTCATCCTTCTGAAGGCTCATCGAGTAGGCCCAGTCCCCCACTTCCTGCCAATCTTATGTTTAACTTGAATGCCAAATTGTACGCAAATGGCGACAAACACTCATTTGAAAATGAAATTAATGGTAACAGTAGACTACACGGCGATACCTCGAATATCGTACGAACTGAACATGAAACGGTCTTTGCGCAGTATTTTTGGTTGGAGAATATCACACTTGAGAATTTCACTTAGGATCCATTTGGGTCACCCGTTAGGACCAAATCAAAACCATCTTTCAGGCTGTATATTTGATTAACCAAAGGAGCCACAACAGCATGGTTTGGCTTTTGCCTCGTTACCTTTAAATCTGAGATACATTCTCAACTGTATCCAACTAGTAACAATCAGGATCTATAGGGTCAAATCTAGAGAACCGGAGTCGTCCGAAGGCGGGTTATCCGGCCACATGTTTTTACATCGCTCTTCATCAGATACTATTCTGTCCCCCCTTTTCACCCTTCCAGCCACACCCAATACGACAGAGTTAGGTGTGAGATGGTATGCATAGGAAATGTCCTACCTCAGATGATATAACGAAACAATTTCGCCCGTAGTTAGATCATGCAGCTACCTTACTTTATTGTTACTAACAAACTCTTGCTACCAGAGAAGCTTCCACATACACTCCAACAACATTATTTACGCCGAGGGGTGAAATTTAACACCCGTTATTCAAAAGACTCGACAGCACAGTAAACGCGACCTTTTAGCGAAAGGTGAATATTTCTTCGCCGCTACAGATGATTCAGATAGGCCAACAGTGCTCTGGTAGTGATGAAGAAGAGTGATAGCGCAATTCAGTCACCCCCAACAGCATTCATACGACGCTCTATGTAGATAAATCTACCAACTCTTACCATCCTAAAAAGAGAGCAGGCTTAAGCTCCTATCAATCTATGTTTTGAGAGGAGAGAACTTAGCCTATTTTCCCACCTCAGTTGTCAACCGGTCCAAGAAAATTTTCATTTCCTGGACGGTTAAAGTGATATCATTAACAAACTCCAGGTCATGGATCTTTTCGATAAGAAGTTCACCAACTCCATTGGATTAAAATTCTTATGCCTTGTGCAGGATATCGTCCGTCACGAAATGTCAAAAGGAACCTGGAGCTAAGAAAACCGTGTCGCGGACTTCTGGAACGGTGGAGCAACGAGAAAGCTAGAGTGTCCAGTATTCACACACATTCCTCAGTTACTCTATCTCCTTATATACAATTCTATGAAATGCTACGCTGACTGTTACACTGTGTGTTTGTCAATGGTCCAGCAGTTGACGAAGAATGAAGAGTTGATCAAAACAACTATGGACCGCATGGAACTGAACCTTATTCTTTTCTGTCAGTTCCTCTCGTTGGACGGACAAACCGCAGATTCCAAAATGTAACCTTAAGTCCTCTAGAATCTCTTACACAGGAAGTTCCGAAGTGATAAGTCACGGGTCTTCCACGTTAAGCATAGGTAAACTGGCTGCTGCGAGAAGTCACGCAAACTGCGGACGGAAGTGCTGCGTTCAGTGTTTTTGGGAGTGTCAGAGACTACGAAGTTTAGTGCCATCCAAAGCGAAGATCGGTTCGGAAAAACCTAGCCATTTTTACCAGTTTCATGACTAAGCTGGAACAGCTTCTCAGAGTTTATGGCTACTGTGGCGGCCTCCATCTCACAAGCACTTTCTGGACACAATTTTCATGGTCTCTTCGTAGACTGACGTTAATTTTGTGCTTTAGAGTGAGGTGTGATGATTCATGGATGCTGCCTGGTGGTAGTAGACAAAATGTCTTAAGTTTGAAGGGACTGTGCCGAAACCCAGTGACAACCCTTCAGGTGGATAAAAAGCCTATCTAATTGGTGCAGCGTCCGCCTCGATTCCGTGGGGCCATCACAATGCTGTGTCAGCTTGTCAGAACGGATGGCTCTGACATCCTATCCACGCATATGCGTTGTGTATTTCTCGTTTAGAGCCATCAAAACGCATAGACATTTTTGCAAAGACTAACGCATGTTCAGAACCTACACAAACAGTCCACTATGAGAGATAGTCTTGTACGCTGCCTCGCTATCTACATTTATAGCTAGCCGTGATGCCAGTTTCTATCCGCGGTTGTACTACAGATGTAGGGCGCCAAGTTGCGGAGCTCCCACTGTTATTTAGGATTTCTGTGCCAGTGCGAAATAGCTAACGGTCTGAGCAGAAGCGCAATGGTCACTCTCACTTGCTACAGATGTGTCTCAGTTGTTGTTAGGTAGGCAATCCTAGTATTCAAGATCCCTGTTAGAATGAAGATGTCAGATGTAATGTCCATCCGAAGCAAAAGTATTAAGCGATGATAGGAATAATCTATTACCGAATTTAGACTAAAAGTGGTCGCAGCATATGCAGGCAACACAACGAAACATCGTTTTTGGTTCACCCTCCGGTTCACCCAACATAAACCACTAGGTCGTACTGCACAAATATGATAGTCCATGCTGAGCGACTCTGACAGTGTGGTCTTGATACCAACACTCAAAGGTACACCTACACCTATCTAACAAGATATAAATACTGCTGGGTCCCGGGAGTGACTCACACGAAAATCCTATCGTGAGTTAGACGAAATTGGCGAATGCGATCCTGAATTCAAGCCTTTTCTAACAGTAACTATAGAAAGAGGATTTATGAAGTTCGTGTCACCTTGCGATTACCACATATTATTATATTATGGTACACGTTCTTGAATGGTGTACGTGGACAAACAATAGCAGATTTTATGTTACAAACGGAATCAATAACACCTAGCTGACACAGTTCTTGGGGACAGCGTGGACCTCGGTCAGCATGAGAGCTAGAGCATTCACTACATGATCAGTCTGAGAGAACATGGCAAACAGTGTTTAAGAGGGAGAATAGTGTATGCAGTGAAATGCCGTTCGAGCGACAAGAATCGGGGAAGTCTTGTAACGCACACAATTTTTAAGTTCATGATTTGTTTGAGGGTTGTGGTACCACCAGGCCACGGAGGATAAATTGAGAGGTTTTCTCATGAGGTCCCCCCGGAGACACTAGTCGTTAAATCTGATCCGCAAGACGACAAGACGAAGCGCGGAGTTAGTCACCCACTGATAGCTGATGACCAAAGGTGTAGTTCATTCGGCTTTTGAATGGGAAAGGACCATCAAGGATTAGCAGTGTATCCTAAGACTACTTATGCCGGTAGGCACCAAAACAATTCGGTGCAGACTCAGGTTCAGTCTCGCTCCAGAACTGTTAGGCCCGGAGCTACGTCAAACTACCAAATGCACATAATTTTGTGCATCACTTGCGCCATGTGCTTGACGGATCTGTGAAACTCATTATTCCGGAAGCGACAGTGGTCAATCATGCGAAAAGTCCGACAGGTCGGAACTGTTCCAGGCCTGCCGTTGGCCCTACAACCCCGGAGTCAACGATTTTTTCTGGAGGTTAGTCACACGCACCTTGTCACAGTACCATCACTGGGCATTTGAGATATTTTATAACGAACTGGCTGACTGGTCCTGGTTGTACAGCCGTTGCTTGTTCAGAGCGGCTTATTCACAGCTGACCCACAGTTGGGTTGTCCACTTATACACGAGTAGGAGACGCTCCAGGAGGCATGTAGCTTTCTCTGACTCGAGTATTTCTCGTACCAGGATACAGAGAATCTCAGTTGGTTCTCCTTTACTCAGGGCCGCTCTTGGTGGTCGAATCATCAGATCGTTTGAGTTATTAAACTGGATGTACTATCCGCAGTACTTTGGCAATGCGCCGTGGACAATTCCGTAATGACATTTTTGCCGTAAGATAGTTAACGTGCTAATCAACTAGAGAGTTTAGATCAATGACGAAATATGTGACTACTCTGAAGTCACCTCATGAGGGGTTAAAAAACATTTCACGAAGTACAAAGTTTTCAGCGGCCTTATGAGCAGTGTATTACGTCTGTACAAAGTTTCCCCTTTCCAATTTTGAGGGGTTCCTAGAGGTCAACTAAAAATGGATTGACAGAGCAGACCTGGAGCAACCGTCTGAAATCTCTCTTGACACTGGATACAGTTGAAGCCGTGGTTGCTTTTACGACAATCTGCACAGTGCAAGTCCAGGTGACAGATGGCCTTTCTGTCGCAGCAGACATCTGCATCTGCGTTTTTAAGCCAGAAAAAGTTCTGACAAACCCGTGTGGCCAAGCAATCAGTTGTCATCCTCACATGGTTTGCTAAGTTTACATCATTGACATTTACCTGTTCCGACTGACTGCCTTCGAACTAATTGTTGGCGCCTAAGAGATAAATAGGAAATGTTACCTGCCTTAGCCTGATGTTATTACGGATAATTAGTTATACAGTAACTTCGTTTGAACCAAGTGCTGAGACACTGAGTTTCCCTAATCCGCTTGAAAGCATACTTGTGAATGACCCCACTTTTCAACGTTCTCAACCGAAAGCATGCGAGTCGAGACAGACCCATACAGCGAAACAAACTCACAATCACGCATAGTTTGTGACAAGAATAACATGACCCATCTAATGAAGGCGGTTTTACTTAACTTAGGAGTTATGAAAGTCGCTATGGATTCTCTCATTTAAAACTACTTTTCTGCAGGAAAAAACGATCAGGTAAATGAAAAAAATCGTTTTTACAGCTTAACTTGATAAAGGATTGTGCTCTATCTTTAATCACTCAGAATACTCCTGCTCAACATTAGATTTATTCCTGATTTAGTCTGTCAGCAATATTCCGAAGTAAGCCGTTTGAACTTGCTCAGTTTACGACTTTTCACTAGAGGAACAAGTCGATCATTAGTTCTAATTTTCGCATGATTTAGCTGGTCGCCGAACGGAAATGATGCGAGAGAAATTTAGGATTTCCTAGGTGACGTCAATTTTACTTAGAATGCAACAGACATGCAAGTCTGACACACTTTGAAAGTAATGTTTGAATGAAAAATGAGTAGACAGTTTAAACCATCTTACCAAGTTGAAGCTGTAATTCCATTCATAATACGTTTCTAGACTTGACGCGTCATGAGATTTCTAGATGTGGTTAAAACATATACTGGGACGGACAGAGTCGTAAATAATCATACAAACTTCTGCGGGTATAAAAATCATCGTTGGGAAAGATCAACCAAAAAACGCATAGCGTGGGAACTTTTGTAGTGATTAATCGAAGCTCTCGGAAGGGAAGATCATAGGTATATTCCCAAGTATACCGCAACATTGGGCATGCTGACAGGTCAATGAAATGCCCATCTTAATTATGAACTGCATTGCACTACCATCGTTTATTTTTGAATAGCATGGTCACAAACATAAAATCCAGGCGATAGATGTGGAATGGTGTACAGGAGAACCAGGGAAGCGTCCTATTCAAAGGTTCGCCCCCAACAGTTCCAGTCAGACAAGAAGAATCCCAACGCATGTAAGAATGTTTGGTATGGAAATACTCGCGTAAAGACCAGCAACTGAAGAAAGACCAAAAAATGCTAAATGCTCTTCGGGGCGCGATAAGCGCTAGCTAGCACAGTCAAGACTCGCACATCAGGCACAAAGTGTCCGTCGTACTGGGTCAGGTGTGTAAGTCAATGGCAGGAATGAACACTCAACGCCATGCACCAGGCATAAAAGTGTCTTAAGTATGCAGAGAGCCCACAATGGCAAGCAAACACAAGTCATTGACTGTGACCCTAGGAATTCCCAGTCCAATGACAGCCTTGGCGGATTGAAGAAAGCAAATCCCTCGATATGAAATGATCATCGGTTGGTGGACCAAAAAGTCGACACCACAATCAACTGCACGTAGGACTGAGATGATGGCGAGGGAACAATCGTCAGCACCATACTTCTGCTTCTTCTCATTCCACACAGTCGCTCCGCGCCCATTCGAGACTATACTGACGTCTATCAGAGTTGCTCGGCGCTCCCAAACAGCAATTAGGCCAGGCTTGATGAAAGACGTCGAAGTAGCTGCTCTCAACTCCTCGAAGCCGGTGTATCTCAGGTGACGGAGACACTTCGCCAGTTCCCCTGCAACCCGATTATGACGAGCACAGCTAGCATCATGCGTGATCCAGCAGGACTGAAGATTACGCACCAAACTCTCCGGTTGGCCACAGTTTCCACGACATAAGATCGTCTGGCTACCATGATCACACAGGGCGCTTCCAACTTTTGTCCTAAGCAGGTTGCACCGGAGCTGAATACCGCGGATAAATATCCGAGGAAACACTCGTTCTGGAAATACAAGCCATCGATTCGACAGAGGCCAAGCGACCCTCAACGCTGTTGTGTAGACTATCACCCCAAACAGCTACCAGCTCTTCCTTGGTGTATACGCATGCACCTTGGACTCGGATCGGAAGGCTGAGATCCCGAACAATCTTGCCAAATGCGGAATCGTTGATCATATTGCGTGGTACTCGGTACTGGATAGAAAGGAGCTTTTCCATACGCGCTCTCCGCTGCGTCGGGATTGTTGCACTCAGACTGCAGCTTTCCGTCTTTGGTGGTATAGGGTCTGGATGGCGGCCTAGTTAGCTCGGCGGATCTGCTTTCAGTTGGCCCGCACACGATGGGCTGACGACGGTGACCTCGGTGTCCATTCTCACGAACAGCACTGTTGGCGTGTTACAAGATGGAAGTAGATTGTTAACCACAAGCAAGAGTGATTGCGACTCTTGTTGGGACCAGCGGACACCGGAATTCTTCACTCGGTAAAGCTTATCTGCATTATGCTGGGTGGGGTGTACGTACCGGCGATGTTGATTCAGGCCAATCTTTGCCGGAAAAAGGAGGGAACAATCAGCACAGGCTAATTGGGTGACCACGTTCGTGCCAACAGTTTCAAGGACGTGAACTCGACGGTGGGCTACCTCGATTTACAGCGCTTGCCACATTCCTCACTCGTGAGCCCCACGATTCTCTCCTGTGTACTGGTTGGAACTGGCGCGGTGGCGCCAGATGATTCGTATTGTAAACTGTCGAAACTAGCCAGCACATTGAAACCAAACAGGGTGGTTAGCCTTTTCTGGAGTTGATGAAATCCTAGCAATAGCAGCAGCAGCAGCAGCAGCAGCAGCAAACTCTGCTCAAATGTTGTGCAACAGACCAATCGTTAGACGGAATTGGAGATGACACAACAAGTGTCAATGAAGAATGGTTGGGAGCTTCAGTAGTAGTCAAGGTTCGTTTATCTGTTCTGCTGTATTCGTCAAATAGGGTGTCTAGGCTAATGTCGTCAAGCGACGGTTGGCGAAGCGTATGATTACTTTTATTGACGTAACTCATGATTTTGTGATAGGCAGAGTCCTGCCTCATCTTGGATGGAGGGACGATGAGGTCCACGGCCAAAAAGTCTGAATCATACATAGCAGTAGTGAAATGTGATTTAATCAGAGTGACTTGGTTGTATGGGATGAGCTACCGTGAATGCCGCACCCTTAATCTGGAAGAGCGTGAGACTGGATTAGTGATTCTGCTCCTGGAGTCTCACTCTAAGTAAGCCTGATTTCTGAGTCACCTTGCGTTCGCCATTTCAACCATACGAGAAATTTTCGGCTGAGATAACCATCCATTTGATACGTAATTTTTTTCCATTAAAATATGCTACCTCAGCCCTGGGAACCAACTAAACCCAACACCACCAGCTTTCCTCCTTGTATGTACATGTATGTATCGAATCACTACGCTGTTATGGAAGTGTACAGACTTTCAGTTCGTATTTGAAAATTGTCAAGTTCATGGCTTTCTCTATGGGCGAGGGGTTAAACCACTCCTCGCTGAACGAAAGCGTAGAGATGAGGAGGACCTCCTCATATATGAGAAATCCTATGAAAATCTGGCGCGAACTGCTGGACTTCTCCACAACTCCGGAGGGAGATCTCATGAAGTGGATCACCTCGAAAATTCATTGTCACCTGTTACTTTCGTTTGGTTTTAGAGGATTTTCGAATACAGACTTTTCGGGATGGTCATTTACTAATGAATTCTTGGTTAAATGCCATGCTTTATCCTCTAGTCAGTCAGATGTATCGACCATCCTGGTCTGCGCCTGCAGTCGACTGGGTCGCAACCAAAAAATTGCAGGTGTAGCCTATCCCAAGTGGACTTGCGGTATCTTGCTCGAAGTGGTGTCTGATATGAACGCTAGTGAGCAATATATATAAAAATTGGGAGGCAGTATTTTCTTCTTATTTGTGGTTACAAGTTAAAATGAATTGAAGTAATAAGGTTAACATCACGTCTTAAGTGTTTGTCATCAATAACTGGTCAAATAAAATTAATGGAACATTGGCGTTGTAACTCGATCAGTGCTCTTCGATATTTGTCTTTTGATCATGTCAAGAGACGGGTCATCAAAATGCTTACACGCTGATCCATCCGAAGGTAAAGCGGGTATCATATGCGTAATATAGGTTTTATGAGGCAGTCTATGAGGGAGTAGTATAAATGTGTGGTGGATGGACAGTAGCAAAACCACATTTTCTGAATTCCGTGACGATGATTCACTCTCCTCTAAGGATATCTTACCTTGCATTGACACAATTACGTGCTAATGACTTAAAGTCATTGGTGCCTGTTGAATCGTGATTGGCCGCCTATTGGTTACGCCTGAACTGGGCCTGCCGGACTACGTGATAAGAAGACGGAAAAACCCAAAACAGGGCTGTATTGTCAGGACAAACATAGAGGGCTTCTGCGTAAATATATAGGATGGCTAAATGGCCAAATATGGCCATTCGGTTGTTCGTTCTGTCCAGCCAATGGTGACGTTCCTGCCATGGGCAGTTTTCATACCCACTCCGCTGGGCGCATGCTACTAAGCCGTGTTTGGTAAGCTCCGCCGACGCATCTGCTATCCGGAACGTGTGGTACTGATGGTGACCTTAGTTACCCGCCGTTCTCTGCACACGTACTTTTCGTGTCTGGACAGTGCCATACCACAAAACGGGGCAAAAGCGGGTGCAGCAATCGGTGACTGAGAGTTGGACGCACGTGGGTTGATTTTTGCATACAGCAAGTAAACCATTTTGACCGAAGACTTGTTAAGGTTTGTAGTTCAGGTTGATCATCATATTCATGATAAAGCTGGCGTTTAATGTGCTGTGACTGATCCAGCGTCCACTCTTGGTGGTCAAATTTCTGTGACCCCTGATGGGTAATCGTGACTAACAGACTGAAATCTGCCTGGACCGCAGATGAAAGTCACCAGAAGGTGCTACACAGTGCGATCTGCTCCATGTTCGGGAAGCAAGCCAACTATGCTTCTTAGAAGTCTAAGTTAAGCCTACCGTCACCGATGGTATGACACTAAAGTACAATGAGCATGGGGAGAACACGGAGTTGCAGTAAGCCACAAAGTCATGTGATAACCGCCATAAATGGTAAACAGCCGATCCAACACGGAGTCCACCTGATTACCGACTGGAATACTTCGCGAACCAGGTGCAGCATATGCCCTCTTGTGGTTTTGTAGGAGCCCAATTGTCATCATAGGATCCTTCAGATCTGCTGCGTTTGGTTTTGTTCGGAATTGTGGACGTATTCCTCAAGGCACCCCAGCAATACATCAGTGATGTTTAAACATATGGATATGAAGTGATGTGACCCGTGTTCACTATGGCTCTTCGGTTGTCATTTGTGTAGAGGCGTATTTCTGTAGAGTAAAACTGGACATATTTTCGCAGTTGGTGCAAGCGCATGACGTTCCTCACTTCTAAAGAACTACCGTATTCGTTGCATAACTAACAGTTTTCAGTACTAAGCTTGTGTGTCGTGCCCACGGCTATGTAACTAAGTTTTGTCAATTCTCACAAGTGGAGAATGATGATGATACCGGTGTTACAAGTCTGTTGTAGGTTTAGCTGTTGTGTGGTAAACGTGCTGTAAAGACTAGTTTGCCAACCTGAAGTCTGCAACTACTGCCGGTTGCAAGCATCACTGGCACGAACCATCCTGCTGAAGTCACCTACAAAATATGCCTAGTGACTTACCGATGTTACCATAGTCCCTTTATGAGAATTTTGCTCATTGTTGCCAACACCTGCACATACATTGCTCAACCGGTTGTTTTCACATGAAGGAATAATGCATATTCAGGAGAGATTGGAGCCAGTTTCTAATAGTGTATCTTGCTTGACCACCTCCTTAAAGACACGTTGTGACTGTGTAACGCTAATTAGTGTGTAGTTCGGATGCAGTCCCGTTTTGTGCCTCAGTCGACCATTTCAGATCAGCTTATTGTGCAATGCGCACACTGCTTGCTAACGACTCCACGTACCATTTGTCGGTGTTGTAGCCTCGTAAACGAGAGCTGGACGTTTACGTCGGCACGTTGCACAGATGGATAGTTAATCTGTCAGGTGAGGTTTAACTGCCATTTAAGGTCACGTGTACTTTGGTGATAACGCAGAGCGTAAGCTATTCCGTCCAAGGGTCGTATGACAGTAGCATCTAGTTGTCATGTTCATTCTACTCGATCGCACTGCGCAACCAATTTCACTTGCACGAACATCAAGGAAGCACAAACTTTGGTGTGCCAGAAGGACGGAAACGTAAAAGTGCATGCCTTTGGCCTAATAAAACGATCGCAACCTCCCAGTGAAGAGCTTTAGAAAAGTATACAGCCAGTCAACGAATCAAGTCACGTTAGAACGTGCTAGGAACCTACAGGTACACGCGAATGCTGAGCAGCCTGTGCACATTTTTGGCGAGTAGAGTGCTCCACCGTAAAGTCTTGTGAATGCATGTGATGTCCGTCTGCGCTCAACCATATGTAAGGGTAAGAAGTGTACAACCGAATTTGGTGACTTATAGCTGGTTTTTTAGTAGTTACAACTCTGTCCAACTTTTAGTACGCAGGGAATTACCAACGAACAGTTCTGTGACAAAAAATGTGAAAATTATCCTTGATTTATCCGAAATATTGCAAGAAAGAGTACACACTGTACAGTTTGCCGCTTGGTTATGGCTGGACGTAGTCGTGTGACATCACACTTTTTCTAACCTATGGGAAGAATGATCTGCCGATAAATGATCTGGACGGTTCAGATGATATAAAACACTGTTTATGCTAAAGAGAGTTTCTACTCACACATGTGGTAAAATTTCGTCGCACTGTACTTAGTTTGATTTTTTTCGGTCGTTCTAGGCAAAACCGCGGTTTGTTTCTTCTCCACTGCTGCCTCTATCACACAATTCTCGCTCAGTGGTTATGCAGCAAATTGGTACCTTTATTTCCGACAGATACAGTCATTTGCATATCAATTTGGTTTTGACGGGAGACTTACCTGGAACCCAACTGAATATCTCGTTTTTTGTATTTTTGTATTTTTTACTTGAAAAAAATGAGCGTTTCAGCTGGGTTCCAGAAGAATCTCCCGTCAAAATCTAATTGATATGAAAATGAGTGTATTTATCGAAATCTGTCCAATTTGGGCTCAAGTAGAACATAAGGTTGACGGATACTCTGGAACTGCGCCCCAAGAAGGATGAAACCAGTCGTGGGCTGTCAAACAGCTTTCAGCAACCTTATGAGTGGTGTATTACCTCGTAATTCCCCATGTTCATTCAAAAAGGTCAATTTTGGTTGCACTTGGAGGGAAGTTACTTACATCCATGATGTTGAAATTGAAATTGTGTGGCTCGTATGGCAGTAGAACATATGGGCAAACCATCGGGACAATGAGGCCACAGGTTTATGAGTATCTTGTGACGAAAGACAAAATGTGAATCCGGCGGTAATACAAAATTTTGATAACGAGCAAAACGGAAGGATTTTAGTTATCCACCATGGAGGTATACAAGTAATCGTTCTTGGTTGCCCGGGTATGATCTTCTGGTGATATTGTTGCGCCTGCAGTAAGTAAACACATGAAGTTAAGAAGGATCACTAAACCAAAAAGTTCCTTTTTTACCGACAATGCAGAGTTCAGCCCGCCTATCATCATATTATAAAGGTTACTCGGGACAGTCTGGTACTTGATTTATTGTACATGAATAGAAGGAGTTGCAGAGGACACACACACCCTCTGTATCTCACTAAATTCGTCTGTTTACCAAAGGAAAGGACTGCCGTTGAAATTACAAGGCTAGGTTCTATAGGATAGACTGCTGATATCGGAATGGGTCTGCACAACAGCATTCGTATCTTTGTGACAAAGATTTTTCACTCGAAACTTCCAGGAAAACTATACCATCCTACCGTTGCAATCCCCATGCAGTCACTTAGGCTAGTACACGGAAAACCTTGCTGAAAATGTATAAAAAGACATTCTATGTATTTCCTTTTACACGTAAGTCACCTGGAAACCCTTGAAGCATTCGTGTCTGACGACCTTGACCCTTCAGTCCTCCATAGTACTGTGAAACTCCTGTTTGTTCTACATCAGTGTGTCGCGCCATCACCTGATTTCACCAGCACATCTAATTTTCACACGTCCCACAGCTTATCACACACCTGGTTCCAGTAATCATAAAAATGCAATGTGAAGCTGGGAAAGTTTCATTCAGATGAACCTGAATTGGGAGAGAAAGGATAGGGGAACATATGCTGGATGAACAAGTACAGAAACCAATAGTCGTCTGTGTTAAGGTCATTCCATTTTCACTAGAAAGCAGTGAGACATACATGAAGGGTATGCACAGCCCGGTCGATGTTGACAAGGGAGTACTCAGTTCAGTCGGTTTTACATGTTTCCTAACTGGTCTACATATACCGTCATAACTGTCCCCAAAAGGTCATCTTCAGCGTTTGGTTGGGCTCACTTCTTTGCACCGCTGAAGTAGGTGAGTGCGCTTGGACACTTACAAGCGACTGCTGAATCCGAAGTGTTATAGAAAGGTGCCTCTACTGTTAAACACTGCGAAAAAATCGACATTATTCCAATGAATGTAAATTTAATTAGCAAATTTAACTGGCATCATGTCTATCTTTCGATGAATCATCAGGGCATTTTACACTAATTGCAAATGCAGGATAGTGCATTACAGATCACTTCCCTCTGTGGGTGTTCATAACGAAAAAACGAGTGTGACTGTGTGCTGTTTTCGAGGTATGGCCAGGCTCTTCTTTGGTACTAATCACTAAACCAAAGGTAAAGAACCTGAATTTCACCCAGCTCACCAGGCATGCACACCTGAGGTCGTAATCTGTCAGCGATCGCTATTCAGAACAGCCGTAAATTGTCTACTGCTCAGATTCACATTTGAATAGTTGACTGCGCTTCGGGCTACAGGTCGGAATTTCGCGGATGCCTCCAGTGGTACTCATTCTTGCATGCAAATTGCTGTTCCCCTATTGTGTAAGGTTTATCGTACATCTTTCATCTAAAACTTGGGATTCGAACTGACTGAACGTGAAAATAATGGGGATGCAAGTGTGGCCAAGAATGCTTTACCGTCGAAGGGGACATTTGAGCTGAGCAGTGTGTCGGTTGTCTTGTGAATGTTGAGCTCTCTCTACGGATGTGCCATTTGTCTACTCGTCAGTTAGCCTGTACCATGGAGTAAGCCGTACACATGCCTACCTACATTTTTTTCCTGACCTGGTTTGCTGGACGATTTCCGAAAATTGTGTCGTCCTAGCTCTCACACACGGCCAGCACGTGGAATCGGGCGGTGTGTGTCGGTCGTGCGTCCTACCGCCAGTCAGCCTCCTTATCGTGTCCACAAAAGAAGACAAAAACTGAGCTGTTGGTTCATGCTGGCGATGAATCATGCACACGCACCCGCACCCACACGTGGGTACGCATGCGCGCACACAGCCACCGTGTATTGGTTTGTTCGGACCCAGCAGATTCCACAAACACACGCGACCTGAAATGTCGGTCGAATAGCGCGCGAACGAGCGAAGATGGCCAGAAATGGTTATTTCCGGACACAGCTGCTGCTGAGGTCGTGTGACTTTGATGAGGCGGATTGGGTTTGTAAGTTTGCTTGTATGGGTGAGTCATTCA
Source organism: Opisthorchis felineus (assembly GCA_004794785.1). Classification (NCBI taxonomy): domain Eukaryota; kingdom Metazoa; phylum Platyhelminthes; class Trematoda; order Opisthorchiida; family Opisthorchiidae; genus Opisthorchis; species Opisthorchis felineus. Next base: position 130,124 of record SJOL01006332.1, on the reverse strand, counting down.
CCACCACGTTACCCTTCTATTGACTTTGGAGCGTAGGGACAATACCGAAATCACGAGGCCTTATCAGTCAGTACACGTGTGTTTGCGCACGCTACAGCATTTGACCGGGGATGCGATCGCGACCGAATAACAGTTAGTTGATATGGCAGCTGATCTGCACAAGTATGAGAAATATGCTTCAACGTGAGGATCCTCCCACCACTCGATGCAGTTGACCTTCAGGGGACTAGTATACCACAGTTATTTCAAGTGAGAAGTTTGACCATCAGAGACCCATGTTTTTTGTGCAACGCAGAACACCGTGGAATTTCGCGGAAACTGGACACTGACGGAGAAAGTCGCAGAACGTTAGCCTCCAGAAAGAAAAACGGGTTGTTGAAGTTTTGCGAAAGTGCGCTATTTATATGCGGGTTTACGGTTCACTTTTCCGACTTACATCCCCTCAGTCAAGTATGACAAGGCGAACCCAAATTATTACTTTTATGAGTTGGTGATAGCTCGACAAACCGATTGGTAATTCAGATCTTTATTGAGAAAGTGAGCCATTCGGGCATTTTTATCTGACCATCTGTCATCATGTGAATATCGTGAAGACCAAGTGAAACTAATGGAAGGCAGGACTTAGAAAGACAGTTACGGACAGTTTCAGAGTAAGGAAAAATAGTAGTAGAGAAACGAAGCATATTATCAACCATGAAGAACAGGTAAAACTGCAGAGCCAGTGAACACCCCGGAAAGACTTTCATATCCCAATTCAGTGTGTTCTAACGACAATTTGAATAAAGATAACAGAGACAAGTGATGATAATGCGGGGAATTGTGTATCTACCCATAGAATGCAAGTCACTGCAAAGAGAATAGCTCAAACGCACTCATTAATGATAAGGTAGTATCAGTTTAGCAAGAATCCCAGAACGGGCGAGTGATAGAGATCAGTTTTCTCCACACTAACCAGTCTGCGGTTTTTGTGCATAAGGAAGGAATATCTTATTTAGACGGTACAAGGTTGTTAAATTCTTCGAAAAAGAACAGCCTTAACGATATTCGCCACATACGCTCATTTGCATGCCAAACTGGTTTGCACCTGAATCCCAGCTAAATCGCTCGTTTATGGTATTTTTCAACTGAATATGTAACACGATGTCCACTGAGCCGCGGAGGCGTAGGTATAAACTGCAGGGCAACAGGATACTCACGTAATTCAGAAACCAAATTTAAATGTTGTTATATGACTTTACGAGGACTGTGAACAATAACTTCCGCTTACTGGGACACAGTTTTATTCTTATGCAGCTCAGGTTTCCTCCTAACTAATACTGACGAGTGTCAATACGTACTGTATCGCGTGGTTGAAGCGACAGTTGATTCTCCCGTGAAAGCCAAATTTGAGTGCAAATGAGAGTATTTGTCAAAATTTGTCCAGTTCGGGTTCAAGGAGAACATAAGGTTGACGGGAACTCGGGAACTGCGCTTACCTAACGAGCCCCAAGTAGGGGGAAACCGGTCGTGGGCTGTAGGAAAGTTGCAGCAGCCTTATGAGTAGTGTGCTACGTTTAGACATATTGAAACCTGTCTATCAATCAAAGTTCATATTTTCTAATGCTGGTCATGTGAACAATTCGTCGATATATTCTCCCGGCAAGCTTGGAGAAAGCCGAATTTTTCAAGCCTGACTAAATCAGTACTCGTTAAATCGACGTCCCAAGAATGCCCGGGCGACAAGATATGTAGACTACAGTTCGGTCAAGATTTTCGACCATAAAAGATGTACACGAAATGCGATTTTCCACCAAACGATCATAGTTTGATGCATTTCCGTGCATTTGCAAGCGTCCGACAATGCCATTTTCAAGGATTGAATGATCCCTTTTGCGGAGAGTTGGACCGTGGAAACTTTGCTCTAAACTGCATCCCCCCTACTGATAAAATGACGCTGACTGTATTATTGAGGTCATAACCAACAATTTCTGTATTGTAACCCGCTATTGTCATCTTAGCTAAGTAGCCAGATTCGTAGTCCTAACTATGGGATGGTGCGCCCACGAAAGGCATTTCAGACTATGCCCAGATTGTTATCGTCTTCGAAGCACCTATCTTGGGGAGGGGGTTGGCACTGTTTTACTTTGATCAGATGGTTTAAAAACACGGAAATATGAAGAAGAGCACCTTGAGATTAAAAGTTTACTCCACAGAAGTGCATAGTCGAAGGGGATTCTGATTGCTGCCTTAAGGGTTAATGTTATCACCATGAGTACAGAAGAGGGCTTTTTTGTTCGAAAATCTCAAAATGCTTCACGCGTCCTGCCATCTTGAGCTGGTCTCTGTTCTCCCCCGTGAAGAAATTGGATCCACCAAATTGTAGCGATTTTCTTCACCCGATTGTGATCCCATGCGGTATATCAGGGAACAAAGCTTCAAAAGTTTTTGGTCCCGAAAATGAGATGGTGGCTGCCCTGAGACAGTAGTGAGGAAGTGAAGTTTACTTCACACAGGTGAAGTAAAATGTAAAGTAATTTGCTGAATCCTCAAGGTGACCTTTCGACCACACAGTGTCATGGGGGGGGGTCCTACAACTTCACGGCGGGAGGTAAGTATAAAGGGATGCTCAAATCCCAGATGACTCATCAATGAGTGCTTCGGGAATGACGGAAATGCGTCAGAAGATCAGAATGGCTGTACATGAAGAAGAAATAAGGAACGCGAAAAGAATCACATAGAAACGAAAAAATACAGAGCTACAACACAGAAAGTGGAATATTTCAACACAGAAAAACGGAACTTCCAGTGTGGAAAACCCCGGATCTCAGCTTATAGTACACGTTTTGCGTATGAAGGCGAAAGGCCGTCTAACTTACCTAGCTAGACTGCCAGATATGTCAAAAATTGACGTTTCACAAAGCTTTATGATTGGAACATCGTGAATTGAGCCATTTCTGATATCTCTCAGTAATCACCCCTACTACCACTGCGGCCACTCTACCAGTCATATAATGTTTGCCTGACCGCGAGGATGGCAGAACACAGCTCCTACAAGTTAACCACCATCCTGGAGGCGAACATTATTGATGGAATCCTTGAATACCATACACTGACAACCTCTGAGATCCTCATGATGTATCGGAAAAGTAGGCTTTTAAATTGTTTCATGACATGACAAAACTAATCCATTTACTAGCTGATTTTGCAAGCGAAACTTATCCACACCTTAACAAAACTGAAATTTCTCAGAATTAGCAAACTGTATTATTGGGTAACTTGCCACTTCGCCAGACTCACTGGTGAATGATGACGATGATGACGATGATGATGATGATGGAATTGTTAAGCAATCCATTCAAGTGTTCAGCTAAAAGGGTTGTTGGTTTTGCCACAGCGAGGTTTTAGCGATGAAGTCTGAGTTGGGAAGAAAAGAAATGTTTGACGCGAGTTTGACTTCCTCACCTTAAGGTGCCAGAGTGTTCGTTGCGGCACAGAATCTACTTCTACTGGCTTATATGTATGAGACAGGTTTTTCAAATCGGTTAAAGTTTGAAACGGATAAGCGAAGCAAATCAACTACGATTTGCTCAACTACGATTTCCTCCCGTCTACTTTCCCTGGTTCAATCCAGGACATTCGCTGATATCCGGAGATTAAGGCGATGGATTTTGTTCTTATCGTAGTATATACTCTGCAGAGTATTTTCGTTAAACTTCATGAAAGTTAACTAGGCCCACACAACGAGCAACCTCTTCCGGATCGCTTGTTTCGTTATTTGCGGAGATTACTGTATTTCTGGAAAGCCAAGTAGTGAAAAGACCTTCATGTCCCTTAGGTAAAACCACAATCTCACAGCCAACCTAACTATTTAGCCAACTACTGAGCTAAACGAGTCCGCTTAACTTGAACAGTCCTTTGTTTTTCATACGATACTCACCGAAGCTATAACAGGCAGAAATCTAGCCATGTTAACTGTGTTCCTCGGATCCTTATGTGCAGATCAGTAAACAACCCCACAGCAAGTAATATGTCTTCGTCTGTCCTGTGGTTTCCGCAAAAATTTGCCTGGACAGTTGTAGAGGTGACACTGTAATCTGCCACGTAATTGTAATTGAGTACATTGGATAAACACCAAAACGCTCTCTCTCGTTAGGCATATCTTATTATGCCCTGAGGGTTCTTTGATTATTGGGAGTATTCTACGTCAGAAGGAATTAGATTTGGTAAAGTTATTTCTCTTCGAGTGATATTCAATGTTGGAACGTTGTTTATTGGAAAGGGTTGCTACTTACGAGTGTTTGGCTTGGTCTACTCACTTTTGGGAAGTGAGGGTGAAACTGATCCCTTGTGACACATTATAAAAAGGTATTTGTACATTCAGATAGATGTGTAATGTAAATGTTCGAGATTTGGCTTTGCTTTTGGGCTACTATTGCAATAAAACTCCACTGAACCGTATTCAAACTTATTGTTCCCTGTTAGCTTTAGGATACAGATCACCGTTACCAGTATATAGCTGGTAGAAACGAAGCTTTGTAAAAATGGTCGAACTGATTGTCCCGGATTTTCTGATTACGTCTCCATGTGTAGGTAGGCCTGCTCGAATATCACGAAAGCTTATGGAGACAGTACTATTTGAAGAATCTCTCTATCTTTTCTGTCAGTAGGCTGATATATGCCATTTTAGCATTGTAGCAATATAGTAACTCTGGGCCATTTGTACATCTAGATATGCCAACAGAGTAGTGACAAAGCCAACCATTGGATGTGGCATGAAGTCCTCGAACGGAGAGATGCATTTTATTGCATCTTCTCTCAAACTTTGAGGAACAGCTTGACTTTTCACCTCTAACTTGCTTCATTGCTGCTAGCACATACAGGTACATAAATGCTGCGTCCTACCTACGAATAACATGGCGTTGTCTCTGATCTAACTTTATTCTTTCGATCGGTAGATTTCAGAGTACACAAAGTACAAGCTCCAAGATATTAATACTGGTCAACTCAGAGGTGTTCTACGTATACGTATGAATAGTGCGTTCCGTCAAGAAAATGCAGTAAGGAAATATTGGTTTGATAAAATGTACTCTTACAAACGGACCAGCGTATCTGTTTAGATTCCGTCAGCAACACGTTGACGTCAAACTGTGTTTTGTCGTTGCCATTGTGAATAACCGTCGGAGTTTCACGCTAAATGTTACGCAAGCTATTCCATATGGAGTGGTCAACTGGTCTGAAGGCTTACGCACGTTGATTTCATAAAAACCCAAAGTGGGCACGTGACACAATACACACGCGCTTGGTGAGGCATTCGACAAGAAGTCGCACGCATCTACGGGTAAAATCTACTGCTTTCCTGGCGTGAGCTATCTTTAGGATTACCTCAAAATAACCACTTGTTTTTTTATTCACGGTGACAGCGTTAACACCAGTTTGAAAGCATAAACCAAAATGAGTTAGAGCCAATCAACCGACAGTTTTCCCCAGGCTTACACTCTACGCTGAGTGGTGAAGTTCCGTACGTTTATGCATGAAACTGATCACCGTGGATTTTTTAATTGCACGCAGCCGACCGTTTTTTGGAAAGAAACCAAGAAGTCAGAACTGCTCAGTATGATAGAATGGACTGCAGCAAGAAGAGCAGATTCCTTACAAAGTCGTTTGGTATACCGCTTCTCTTCTGGCTTCCACATCCAAACTTAGGGTCCTGTTTAGTCGCCATCTTCTAAGGGGTGGGGTCTTCCGGGAACACAGTGCTACCCATCTCTCTGGAGAGAAATCTCTTCAACTAAGGACCTAGCAAACTCAGGGTAGTACCAGTCTGATATCGAGCATTGAGGTAGAATAACAAGATAGACGAAAAAAGCAGGTGAACCCATGGAGGGTTTGGATAAATGAGGCAAATACGTCCACATGTTTGTCATCCAGAAAGCGTTGCTTGAGACTCACGAAACTGACCTGGTCTGACGAACGAAAGTGGACTAACCTTGATGATTTTGGGTTTAGATCTGTCTCTATACAGATCCTCGAAACCCGCGTGAATCCTCCTTCTAATTACGTCTATGTCGATGCGACAAAACAACAATCTCAGACTAGCAAGTGGCGAGATTTTTCACGTGATTAGTCAGCTGTGAGTAGATACTATTTGTGTTATCGTTAACGCGGGTGGTATTATTGTTATCGGGTACGCTTATACTGCTACTTTCACTCCTAACTAACCGAACACACGTGATCAAGAGTTAAAAACACAGACTGAATTAAATTCAACGGGATCACGTGCTGAAGATAGGTACTGCATGAAGCCACAGATGGTTCAGGTTGAGAACCACAGTGGTTATGTAGAACCCAGTCCCTCCTCGACATAATAGCAGTCATCTCTCACAACCCGCCTCCTCAAAACATCATACAGATCCGGCAATTCTGCAATATTCTCACTAGTGAGCTGGACACAAAAATGTCAATTACAGCTATCTTCAAAAGTGGTAGCCGTCCAAAGAACGTGACAAGTATCTTTTAACTCTCGATGAAACCATTTTGAGTTCATCGAGGAGACTCAAATGAATCCCAGCTAAATCGCTGTTTTATGATATCCTACTATTGAATGTGCCATCTCATGTTCAATTTGGCATGATATCCGGGACATCGGAGTATATTTTCCTTACATAACATACTACTTGTAGGGTTGCTGAAAACTCTTCCACGGTCTACTAACGCTTTCGCCTTTCTAGGGGCTCATGAAGTAGACGCAGTCCCCAAGTTTCCGCCAACCTTATGTTCTAATTGAATCCGTAGTGGATGAAATTCTTGGAATAGGCTAATTTGCAATTAACTTTGTCGTTAACGGCAAAGTCAACTGAATCACCCATTTGTAATAGCCCTGATGAGCCCCAAGAAGGGCGCAGCTTTCGAAGAGTTTTCAACCATCCTATAAATGGTGTGTTATCAGAAGTCAATCTTCCTATCTTCTGCATTCGAACCGACACCTTTGCTCTTACAGTAGCTTATCTCCGGACCACTGAGTAGGCTTAGGTATCAGTTAACCGTACGGTAAACATATTTCCATTGAAATCAGCTTACAAATCAAATAAGCACGATTTCGCATGGAGAAGTCACAAATCAATACCTCCGTGTGGAGGTGTGTTCGTTGGGAAGGGCTGTTATTATCATGTAGTGCGTGTTGTAGGGAAATCACTGTTGGAAAAGGAATGGAAAGAAACTAGGATAAAGGTCCACTGTGAGATGAAAATTGTGCCTCTCTTGCAGAGGGATCAGTGTAGTATGTATTCCGAGAGTAGAATATTTTCCACTTTCTGGGTATGGTCATCGTATATGCTACTTAGTTTGAATAGAGAGATTGTGTTTTCGAAACTAACAAACAATTTGGAAAACAGGCATCCCTATGGGTAAAATGAGCTCCAAATTCTTCGTAACGCATGCTTGTGCTCTGCATCATCATATTTTCTCGGTCTTGACTGTTTGCTGAAACTCGTATAGCTTCGGATTTGGAGACTCATATTAATCCCTTGTTTTTGATGTTATTTAGGAGGGTGTACCACGCAAAGGCCTTCTCGTGGTTCACTTTGTGATGCGTTACACATATCTACCTATTTGTCCCGACGAATTTGGTAGCAACTCGTGAGCAGACCATAAACAATGAAAAACCGTTGGTAGGCTGTTGGTGATTTCCTATCAACCTTGTAAGTAGTAAATTCTATCCAGAAATGCATTCCCCGTGTCTCTGACGATCAGTTTGCATCCTTCTTCTGGCAAGATGGTATAGCTGCAAGCAGAAAATTCAAATTCGGGATAATTTTCCGACTAAGTACACACTTTGATAAATCGAATGTCTTAGAAATGCGGTAATATTCACCAACAGATAGACCCATTTAATTGCTTTATTTGGGTACCGTTTAGCTATGACACCATTTGGGTAAAAAGCTGTTACGGAAACTGAAAGAAGCACTTGAGCCGAGATGGTTTTATGTTGCTCAAGCCTAGAGAGGAGCGATCTTGAATCCAGGGTACGATTCGGATCACGGAACATCCGGTCAGTGGCGATAGTGTATGACGTCGACGAAGGCGTAGCAAGTTAATTAAAAATAACGGATGTTTGCTTGTGCAGCAGGTACTTCATTCAAGGGAAGTATCTCGGTATCTCGGCCATATTTTGTACATGCCGAAACATTGCCTACCGAAACGAGTATTTTTCTTCGTACCTTCTTCTGAGTGGCGGTAGATACGGTATAACTTGGCAGAAGGGTATGGGAGAGTTAACGAGTTTGGTCATTGTTGGTGTGGTCCGCCTCGGAGGACTGAGCCCTCGTGACGTCACGGGGAATATGGACTTACGGATGTCAATGATGTTTGTGTTGTCAGTTTCTTCTTAGGTTATCTGACTGAGTGCCTGGAGGTATAGGCACCTCAGAATGCTTGCCCTTGTCCATCTAGTTCTTTTTTTCACATGAAGACCTCAAGTAAAGCTAGATAAACATTTCAACTGTACTGCAAAGAAGTATTATTGTTCACACTGATGTTGCTGTCTCTAATGATGACGATGCTGGTAGGGTGTGGTGCACGCCGTCACTTTCGGTTTCAAGAACGAACGACAGTACCCCACACAGCCCATATTTAATGCCATTGTAGGGCTGTCGCACATGACCGGGCAGCGCATTACGCAGATATCCTTTGTTATCCGTTCCAGCATCAGTAAACATTCACTGCTGCACATTTAGCAGGATCAAAAAGCATCTTGGTTTGCGAAATACACTCATTTGCACACCAATTTGGTTTTGACGGGAGACTCACCTGGAGCCCAGCTGAGTCCCTCGTTTATGACGTTTTTTAAGCACCTTGGTTTACTCAGATTCGGGACGGAATTCACTTGAGGTTCGGTGGCGTAGAACATATGAAATCAGAGAGCAAAATAGATGTTCGTGAACATAATTTACTAACCCAGCAGCATGAAGGTCATCAGTATGACGGGCAAAAATTACAGGTCGAAGGTCACTGGCGACATGTGGGTGAGGTGAAGTAGATTCGTGTCTTCTTGATGGGACCTACTACTCACAAGGCTGCCGAAAATTCAGCCAGTTGCGTAGATTCACCTCTGATACTTCTATACTGCTAGCGGAAATAACAACAGGGAGCAAACCAACTACAGTCTGAAGAAGAGCAGCCAGGGGAAGGAGGCCCATCTGTCTGTTCCTTATGTCTTTAATAACTGAAGCTGCTAAAGGGTCAATAACAAGGCATCTAATGAGAAGTTTCCATTATCCATTACTGAAATGGTTCCAAAGAGGTATGAATGAAAACAGTGTCTTGTCCAGATGGATTCAGCTGCGAGGGAACTCTGCCAACATTTGCTGTCTTGTAAGCACTTGAATCCCCTTATTTTACACATAAGGGGGCTGAGTGGAATGTGGCGTACAAGCAAACTAGCCGGAAAGCTTAGAAGCTATGACAAGCGACCTTTAAAAAACCTGCCATGGTAAGACAGTGTGCACATGTCCTGCTTATTGACAAAGTAGGACATAAGGTTATTTCACCGAAGAATGGCCGTCAAATTAGTGACGCTTAAAATTTCCGACAATCACTGTTAACCTTTTGGCGCCATATAAAAAAATCAGACATAAAGATGCTGAAAATTTTCTACACTCCGATCAATATTTAAGCCAGTTTCAGGAGCTACTGAGTCATACAAACGAATGATCCTCTGCAAAAAACAACTGCCTTCGTGATTGCCTTCTTGTGTGGTCATATCTGGATTTGAGTCCAGAACCAGAAGGAGAACTCTAAGTGTTGTTTTTTTTTACCGTGAAATGCGGCCGTAGAACGCACAGGGTCTAAAAAGTTATAGATGAATTTGGGTTATTACAAGGAACTGCCGAAAAGAACCGATGGTGGCTGTTCGCAGAATTAACCATTTTCTACTGATTTGTGGATAGAAAAGGCAAACTGTAATTTCGGATCGCATAAAAGTGAATAAACTTTCGTCTATACTATCCGAGTGTTCGTATCGTGATATTAAATCCATTTGGTTTTTCACAATCACAAGGATAGGAAATGACTGTTTTTATTTTTCCAGATTTACTTGAATGCTTACAACTTTATCTGACGTATTATTACGTCTTTTGTAGTGCCAGACATGGAAAGTGTATCATCATGACGAAAGTCAATAAAGTAGTCAATAACATTCAAAATGTAATCAATGAGGGGAATTAAACTACTTTTCTGCTGCTGCGGAAACAAACGATGAGTGCTTCACTGATAAGTGAATTTATTCTAAATATCGTTGAGAATCTACACTTCACGTACTCTTTTAGTGAATGAATATTGCTTGAAAAACAAAGTTGTGTGCTCTCTATTTTCTGAAATTAAATTTGATGGTCATGCCGGAAGATATCAATGTGATAAATAAGACTTCACTGATTGAAAAATCCGACAATGATTATGATGAATTCATGTGGGAACCCTGGATGGTTTTCAACATTTCATTTAGTAGTATTTCCTGTTCTAGCTAAAAGAATATCACTGTGGTAGTGACATCTGTAACCACGTAAAATTTATAACTCAGTCCTCATCCAAACCGGGAGAGCGCATCGCCTTGATACTTAATTAGATTAACGTAAGACGCATTTCACCAGAACGTGAAATGTTGGAGACGTGATGTTTTATAAGCAGCTGTACAGAAATCCCATAAATTTGCTTTCAATATAATTTTTAGCGAGAAACAATGTGTAAAATTACTGAAATGTTTCAACACAGCATAAAACCTTTTTTGACTTGACTCTAATTGACTTCAGAATGAACGTAAAAATTTCCTCTTTACTATGTAAACATGAAAAAGGTGGTTGCAAAACCTGACCAATATGAATATGTTATTGTTGCTTAGGCTAAAGTTTGCTGTCATTTTCTTCTAGAATTACTGGGACTGCGAATAGAACTAGGTTTGTGTTACGGGCTGCGAGCAAGGAAGGAAGCTAAGAACTGCCGCTTGGCTGCATTTATCGGAGTCAGGGTATAATTTCCTTCATCCAACCTATCATCAAGTCGCTGGTGCATCATCTTACAGTCTTGGACATAAATACATGTGCTGTTATGAGTCAGCTTTTTATCAGAGTGCGAAACAGACATTTCGAATGTTGGCGAGAATTCACTTTTCGATTGCCAGTTCTCTTATGCATACAGATAAACAGGTAGTACAGATTGTAAGCGCCGCTAACTGAAGAGGTGCTGTTGCTTCAAAGTGTTGGTATGCACTTCAAGTGCACCCTCGGTTCCCTGGCCAGTCCAGTTTCAGCTTTCTCAGGGGTGTACCTACACATCCCGGACTAGTACCCGAATTTCGTCTCATCCGAGCGGAGATGGGGTTAGTGATTTCGTTGGCGCGATAGAAGATGGACTTCGTTAGTTCGTATTAGATTTTCTTCAGTACCGGTGACAAGAAACAGATAAAACGAGATCATATTTTATCCACAGTAAAGAATGACTGCACAAAGGAGACTTTGTTTTGCAACAGAGTAAGGCAATACGCGATAATTTTCTTTTATTGCATTGAATGAAGCGGATGGATGATATGGTGCGGGAATAAGGTCTTTGTTTTTATCGTAGGATGATAGGGACTCATGGGTGAATTTAGCCAAGACACCGTTAACCACGTTTATAAGGCTTTTGGGGCTCTTATGAGGAAGTCACTCGTTCACAATAGTTTACGTCGGCTGAAAGTCCATTCCATGTTTCAGATGTTTTTAACTGTGGTTTATCAATAGAATAGGATTAATGTACTTGCTACCATCTCGCCTTCTGTAATAGGTGTATAACTGAATAAAATCAAACCAATTATGAGGCCAGCCGCATCGGTTATATCGAGCCAAAAAGTAACTTGACCCAAACTGAAATCTATCCCTCCCGAGAGCGAGAGCTGAATTAAAGGCAAGCCAAATCAGTAACCGCTCATGTTCACCACCAATACGTGGTTGTCGCAAAAAGAGTGCCTCCCACAGAGCATGCTTCCAAGAAGAAAGTGAAATGGAGCTGTCCCATATCTACTGGACCCACTCCCAAGATCTGAGCGGCTGGATCACTGAGGTCGATAATTCTTTCGAGTGTGTACCAGTTCGTATTCAAGACAACGCTCTGGCTACCCTACTAGAGTGACAGTAACAGGTATTCATGCGAAAACTATTGATCTGGACGTCAGCAATAACATCAAAATCATTGAACCAATCGGACGGTGCAGATTGGAATAAGAATTCCACAGTCCGACTATCCGTGAGGGGGATCACCCATCGCATGGAGCTGATATTTCAGACGCTATTACACGCACAGAAGCTAATATACTGTGATCCAACTCATTTTGTTTGATGAACTTGAGCAGGACTGTGTTAGATGTACCATTTTGCCCAAGTAGCCTTGGAACGTTATCTCAATAAGCTCGTCGTGAGATGGCTTCAGAAAATGGAGCTTTCTTTGGGATAAGGATCCGCAGTAAATACAACCCCGTCGGAAGGAGATATCGGCTAGGATATTACCTCTCCGTTTCTAGAAAATATTAGCTTTGAGAAAGTTTTCAGTAAGCTTCAAAATACCATCTATCGAACCTCTCTGCTCAACTGGTGGAAAGTTGCGCAGAAATAGACTGGAACCTAGATGGTCCAGCAGCACTAGAAAGCGGAAGCAAACCTGTCATAAAAATCTTAACAAATCAAGCAAAAACCCACACAAGAAGCCTCCTGTATTTTTTCACGTGTTTGCTTGCTGAATGTTCTGTCATATTTAACAGGCATCTCCATTCAGCAAAACAAGTGATTGCGAAGACGTTTGAATGCTCTCTATCACTTGTTCGACACGACGATAGTGTTGTGTTATTTTCATAAAAAAGTAGAACAATCCCTCATTAAATTCCTCCTCATACCAGTTATTGTCTACCTCAGTTATGTAGTGAAATATCACGAAAGTCCCGTGTCAAAGCGTGTTCCCCACTCCTCCATCCCAAAGAGAGTGCGATTTTGACCGGTCCCGAAGGCGCGCACTCTTCGGTGAGACCACTGTGTACCGAAAACGTACCTTATCACAGTGCGTGAGCTATAAAAGAATCAGAATATCGTAGCACTTCAACCAGACGAAGTATACGGCGTTGCCATCTAAGACCGTATGGGTTGTGTCCAAGCTCAACGAAGTTTTAGGTGGTACTTTCAAAGCTTACCAGACAAACGGCCTGAGAATGTATTGTTGATGAGGAAATCTGTTAGTTTCCCAAGTCACATATCCTTTTTTTGTATCATTTTATTTCCCAGACTGAATTTAATAGGCTTGAGCCTTTTGGATGCTACTCGCCGCAGCATTTTAGACTTCCAAAAAGTCTTAAATACACATTAATCATGTTTTAGTTACGAACAGTTTGCCTTGCCAATTAGCCAAATAACTGGTGTATATTCTCAAACCTGCTCGATCGCTTCCTACAAAACACTAGCTGAAGCCTGCCTGTAAAATTTTAACTTACCGCTGAGCTCACTGATATTTTACCGGCAATCATGCGCTCCCATTCACATCACTCTGCTTGAACAGTCCTTCTCCTGTCCTGGAGCACTTATTCTGTTGAGTCCTCCAGAGAGGCGAGGTACTGTACTTTTTCAGGTGGTTACCTACAGACTCACTTGGGTCTGGTTAATCTACCCAGTCCCATTCTTTGGAACTTTATTTTACTGTTCACCAAAAAGACCAAACTTTATCTTCAAGGAGCTAACTACAAGAAAGCTGAGGTTGTTTTCTTAATGCTTCTTCTGGGATCCATATTGACAGGTAATTTTTTTAAAGAAAAAACTGAGCAATCGGCAAGGGATTATATTCGACAGATACCGTTTTGTGGACGACTACATTTAGGCCTTCTCAAAAGACAGAAAACAGGCCAGACACTTACTCTCGGTGTTTAACACAGTCCACCAAATTACTGCTTTCATTCGTGAGTTTGCAGTGGAAAGCAAGATTCATTATTTGGGCGTTCCGGTTGCCAGGTCTACCGATGATACCCTGTCTCGCCCCGTCTACCGCAAGCAACATGGACAGCGGACTATCTAAATTCTACAGTCGGTCGCCTTCCGCTCAGGCGCGCTGTGGTTCAGACTTTGCTCCGTAGTACAAGATTGGTTTTCACTCCAGCCACACTAGCTGACGAGATCGGACTGCTTGAGTGCTCCGATCAAACAACACTCCTCGTTTTTTCTCTGAATAACACCTCGAAACCAGCGAAAAAGAACAAGTGCCCTACTCAGTACTCAAGAAACGTTTACCTAGGGATTCCATACTCCTTGATCACTCCCGTATACGTGTTAAAAGGGACCTTAAATGTGGCTGTGTCGAACGTGTACTGCGGAACAAATGAATGTTAATTCGTACGCAAAGATTAGATCGCTGCTGCCGACCGAAACTCCAACGACAGAGTGACCAACCACTCACTGAGTTTATCAGTCCGTTCACAGTGGCCGAGATACATACATTGGTAGAACTGACCGAAGTCTAAAAAAGCTAGCAAAAAAGCAGTTACCCAAACAACTTCCTGGTTGTCCTTCATGCACTTTGGAACGAATAGGAAGGCAAACCATCGATCACCACGCGTCCATTCGGGACAGGACACAGAGCCGAGCTTTACTTTTTATTGCAGGTCATAGTACGAGGTGGTTGTCCAAATGGACTGAAGTTTCTTGAACCCATACTGATTAACAGATTCGAGGTAAGACTGTGTGCTGAAACTTCAGAGTTACTCCGAGACTAACTTTACTTAGTGAACGACCAAGTTACATTTTACTTTTGAGTAAACGATTCAACCAACTCTTTAGTTCTGTTGTATTTTTTGTTTCACTCTCCACTGCAGTTCGTTTTACACGTATGAGACCAATAAAAATTACTCAAAATGAATTCATACGGCACCACTATCATTCTTATTGCTGACACTTAGCTACATCTACTTCACAAGCTGAATTACCGATGTTTTGACCTTTTGATCGCGTTGCTCATAGATAATGTCGCGTCACCAATTGTCTGAGTCCCAGGCTAAAGAATCCTGACAGGGTTCAATGTAGAGCTGTGAATGCAATAAAGACAAATTCTACCAGGGGTCGCTTATTTTGTTTGCATTGTGGAGGGACTGCAGAGCAGTAATTCAGTCTTCTGAGACACACCTAAGCACCTTAGCTACCTAAGGTCACCCGTCTTGTTCACCCTGTAGTTCTTTTTCCGGTGAGATCTTGTACCTCCCTGAGTGATTCTGATATCTACAACTAGTACAGAAAGAAAGACGCTCCTTACATATCTGGCCTCAGCTAAAGATTCAACGAAGTGAGTCCACGAGTGGACAACACACCAGTGGTTCTGATACAAGACAGGCAGATTACCGCCATCTTTCATGAATAATCCTAGACACTAAATTCCTTTAGTTCAGTCGACGAGAACAGCCGGAAATCACATTTAGTGTGGAGTTACCATTTCTTGTACTTTCATCACCTATCTACGCAAATGAAAAAAAATGTCTGCCAGGTGGTAACAACAAAAACTTGACAACATTTAAGAGGATGGGGGACTGTCCGAGACTAGTGCAAAGGAGAGTAAGTGTTTTGAGTCTTTTGCAAACAGTCCTTTGTATTGCAGAAATTTGCGTGATTGGAGTCAACAAAGTCACCCACGGCCAGTAGGCGCTTTCCAGTCGATGATACTAGTGTCCAGCTGATGAGTAGGTGATAGTGTATCAGACATTTTGATGTGTGCTCAGCCATCCTTTGTGAGAAATGGCGATATATTCTACCAAAGTGTCACCGCACTTGTTGGGTAACAATTTCTGCAGAAGGATCGGCTCCTAGAGGTTGGCAGGCTTGAAGTTTCCTAGATGAGCTAGAGCAGTGTTAGTTGTGCGTTTAGACAATCACAGTACAAACGACTACTCGCTTTGTTTCATTGTTTTCAAATAGGTTGTCCTCTTTTTATGGTAACTGCGAGAGAACCTTCTTTTTCGGGCAAAAGGTTCCAGGTACTCATGTTCTAGTAAGTTTCGTCTCAAACGCTATTATTCTTCGTGCGGATCATCAGGAATGCAGATGTTATTAGCTCGAGAGAGTAGTCCTCTGACTAAGCCCACTTTTATAAATTACTGGTGTGAAACTAGGAAAGTGAATATTTCGCAAGGAATCGTATGGGTTAGTTTGTCATCCGGACGTCCTTTGAGGGGAACATCTAAGAATACCAAACCATCATTTGCATTCTTCTCCTGATAAACCAGGATTAATGTTTCCTTGGCGTAACAAAATAAGCATAAAGTTGTCGGAAACACTTCGACTGCCAGTTTTCCTTTTTCTGAGGCTCAACAGGTTGGCTTAATCCCCTGGGTTCTATCAGCTTGAAGTTTTTATGGAACACCAAACTGTACGTAATTGGCGAAATACACTGACTTGCAAGTTACTTCGGTATCCGCAAAAGACTCAAATGAATATCTCGTTTACAATATTCTTCAACTGAATTTGCTGCACAACCTTAATAGTAGTGTGTTATTACAAAAAAATACAATGTGTTATCTTGAATGTCGTGCCAACTGAAACCTGAGGCAAATTTTATGTCACACATTCTGTTGGAGAACATCATAAACCAGAGATTCAGTTGGAATTTACTTGAGTTCCCCGCTATTACCAAACTGATTTGCAAATGAGTGTATTTCTCCACTTGGAGTGACTGCTTTTAAGACCAAAAAATAGATTAGAGTTACCCACAATTAGTGAAAACTGGAATATCACCAACTGTTTTTCTTCACGCCCCTTTGGCTTGTTAATATCTCATACTTCCCAACTGAACTTGATGCCCAACTTGATCATATGTTTTTCAACAAGGTGGTTTTCTTGGACTACACCAACACTTTCGAGACCATCGAATGAAGGGCGTTGATGCACCTTCTCTCTGGAGGTGATGGTGATGATAACAGCTCGTTATACTGTGACATCACCTGTCCGTTATGGCTGCCTGATGAGCCACAGTGAGGTCTGAAGTCCTTGTGTGGCTCAAATTTTCGCGATTCGATTCAATTCTTGTTATATTATTCAGAAACATCTGAACATCTGAACATCTGAACATCTCGGTAAGGGCGAACACATTAACGATAGATTTTCAAAGTTTTCAGGTAAACGGAATATCCTTAAGCGGCTGGCCTCAGTGTGAGAATGACGTTCCCCAGTCTGAAAAGTCCTAGTCCGAGGGCATCCTTCCACGACTCCCAGGTCTTGGCTTAGTTCTCATATACAAATGGGAAAAGTCGCATTGTGGAAATCGAATTACCGATTCCGACAGAAAAGTTCACAATAACGAACCAACATTGGTTTGAGAAACATGCATCACTGTGATACAACTTATTGTCTCCCAACTCACACTGGTGAAGATTCCACATGCGGTGTGGTTGAGCAACAGTTACATTGATTATACGTCCCTGGGCAAGGACGTGAGTGAGGCTGTGAAGTTGCAGGATGAAAAAGCCTACTGCATTTAAGCGGAGAAGTCAGTGACTGAAAGCGATCCGTTGAATTCTTTCAAGCTAGGATGGAAGACTTTAGGAGCAGATTATTTTCTTCAATTCCTATGGTCCTCGTCAGAGTGAAATCTTCTGAAAGGAGATCTTTGCGTGCCAGGAATGGAATCACCTAATCTTTACTGAAATCTAATGATACAGCCTCGATACCGACACAAACCTAACTTTTACATGAAAAATCACACAGTAATTTCCACGTGACACAAGCATATGCCAACCAGCTGCTGTCTAAAATTAACTGTTCTCGCTTCAACCCACGCAGTGAAATAGACGTGTTCCATAAAATGTGCTTTATGATAAATGATTTTTTCCACTCTGCCTATTTTAAGCAAAAATGGTGTCAGGCGATGTGACACGTTGATTTTCATTGTTGACACTCCTACTGTCCTTTTTAGGTGAAATAGTCTGAAATAAACCCGATAAATAATGAAAATATGGTGTTCATGAAATTTACATCCACATCACTTTCGTATGAGTATTATTCCCCCTGTCCTAGGGCACGAGGGAAGATAGTGCGCTCGAGTTTCATTCATACTAGAGCTCACCAGCAGTATATATCCTAGGTCACCTCAGGATTTGACCTTCTGACATCTGACGTACGAGGCAGGCGTGTTGCCACTACAGCACCGCTCAGGCTATACACAGCTGGAGCACTATATGTTAAGAGGGAAACTTGTTCATGCTTGGGTGACTTTGAAACCAATTCAGCGAATCCCGAAACTACCTTCTTACAACTAATCGGAATCATCCAACAGATTCCAGACGTTCTTGGCGTTACCTGACCAAGAAGTCCCGAAAGGCGAATAAATCGATGGACACAACGAAGGCAGTTATTGAGTTGTCGTTCGAAGGATGATTCGTCGATGATGTCCATCGAATGTTTGAAATAACTGAACTTGTATAATCCGTAGAAGTCTAAGGTGTACGGGATGAAACTGAGACAAAACGGGCTGATGGGAAGAGCGTCACCCAGTAAACGCTAAATGCAGATCGTAGTCAACCTTAGCCTGCAGCTAGCTTGAAAAGATAGTAGAATTTCAGTCTTTCAGCATGATTTTAGCAAGCCCAGTAGGGTACTATAGCTTTGAAAGGGTTTGCATGCTTTCGAATCTCCTAAACAGCTGTTTTTGTAAGAAAACGCGAAATGGATTAGAGAAACTGTATGAATTTTACCTACCAATGGCGGGAGAAAAAAAGATAAAACAGGTGAGAACAGCAGACAATAAGTCAGGTGCGATAGGGTGAGTGTTGTTCCTAGTGTCCTTAGCTCCGTTTCGTTACGTGCCATGAAGTCAGTCCATTGCGAAAATGGACAAACCGATTTACTGAGATTTCATCGTGCAGGTGAAGTCGATCTATGCTGAAAAGCCAAGACCTGTTGCACAGCTGTTTCAGCTTTGTTGGGAATCATAAGCAGTACTCGGGTATTTCAAACACGTAGCCTTCCAATTAGCAGTTGGACTCTGTACCCCGAGTGGCCACTAGCCGAAGGGCTTGCAGTGAGCAACCAATACATTCAAGAAAAACAGGATAACTTTTTGCGATTTTGCGCACTGCGCAACTGTGCGAAGCACAACATACAGCAGTAGTCTTAGTTTTCACTACTCTTTTGTAACCGTCTTTTTGGAAGTAAAAGTGAACTATAGCTAGTATACCCAAAGGAAAGCATTATATTTGGCTAGTACAAGGCGACTAGTTTGTTTTCTGGGCCGCGATTTCTCGAGAATGCTTATGGACCAGGCCAATCTTTGATGGGAGTTTAACCCTGTCATAATTGGGGGCAAACCATCCAGTTTCTAAATCAGCTGGTGTACCTGAGACGGACATATCAATGCAGGTGTGTGTGTTCTCGATACACAGTTGTCAAATCGGTTGCACATGGAAGCCTCGATACACGCATCGGACCCAATGTACAGTCGGCAATGTGGTGGCAAGTGGACCATTACATACAAGAAACCCTGGGAAAACTGAATAAGACCGCGGATAAGTGGTCAAAATCCGTACTACGCTTTACAACCCTGGCAGAACACACGATCTTGTGGTGGGTACACTTATCGGAAGCGGAATCATCTCTACGAGCTTTCGTTCTGTCGCCAAACGGCTCTGGTGAACACCCTGAACGATAATGGTAGGAGCGCAGCGCTCGGACAAAGGATGACAGAGAATGCCAACACCTATGAATTTTGTCTTCACATCTACCTGCTGCTATTTCACTGGAAGAGGTGTGTTCCAGCGCAAGATTGTGTAACGCAAAGATTTCCTCAACTGTTCGTTGCCTGTGACTCTGCGGTAGTACTCGAACACGGCACGACAAACACAGGGCTATTCTTCAGTCACTCAAGGCGAACGCGCTCGCCCAACACTGGGCTTAATTCCGTCATTTCTGGTCAGCAAATCCATCTCTGAACTGGTGTAAAACTATCGATTGTTTACCAAGCCCTTCTGAAACCTGAGCTGAATTTTTAGCTGTGCTGACGGGCTTAAGTGACTATTTGCGGGCTTGGAACAGACAAGCCTTGGGGTTCTACGCCTGCTGCTCGACTTTCTGCTATCATGCAGAATGTGCAGGATGTGCTTTATTTTGGTATGGATGAGTCGACGGGTTGACACCAATGTAGTCAGCAGTGATCTCGAAGTACGGTGACAGGTTAATTATATTTTTCTGCCCTGGGTGTTTAACGACCACCAGGCAGAGGATGCAACCTGGTGAGTGTTGTCAACCTCCTGTTTATCCCTTGCTTTATTTTTGGATGACTTGTCTTCATACTGTCTGTGGTACAATTAAGGTAAAGCCTCAACGCTCACCAACTCACTTATTCCTGAGCTAGTCAGGTTGGGTAAATGGACCTACCGTTTACCAGTTAGTTGTGGATGCCGCTACTGTCTACGGATTCTCCTTCGGAGAGAACCCCACTTAGGGTATTGTCAGTACGTAGTGCTTGAACCAGTCCACTGTGGGCTGCTGACCGGTCATCTTTTTATCGCACGGAAACTCGGTATTTTCACGATCTGCTGGTCATGTTACTTAGATGTAGATACTCTTTGGGAGGAAGGTAGATAGCACGTCGTCCATGTCACAGATCCGAAATCTAAGGGTTAACAACACAAGAGTAGTGATGAATTTTGTGGCCCAAATAGCTCCGAGAAGCATTGTGAGCAGCCTTCTTCGGCTGACTCGACCGAACGGAGATGTTTATCCTTCGCAATCGAGGAACTGTGCCGGCATTTAGACATTTCATACCAAAAATTCGGTGCTATTTCCAGCTGGCTAAGCTTCTAGAAAGTTTAATCCAGTTGTAAAAAAAGTTCTGAAGTGAGTCTGAAGGAATTGGAACAGTTTAGGTGCTGAGTTGTTTCATAGTGGAAACGGTGGTGACCACACAGCGGATATATCAAATGAAACTCTCCGATATTCCACTTAATATATCCTTCGTGTAGTCACCGTCGTTTTCACTAGGAGGCCTTTTAAAATACTTCCTCTCACGGGAGAGTGGTTTTCATTGATCTCGCGGATTTTCACCATACAGGTGAACCAGTATATGTTGTGTAGAATTTACTAGTTTGGCAACTCAACGGTCGCCAGCAGAGGAGCTTAATGTTGGTTTAGACTGCGGATGTCGATCAGAAATTCCAGTTCACTTACTGCTACACGCATGAACGGATATTTTGGATGAATTCTCGCAGCTCGGCGGTAATGATCGCCACTTGAATCTGCATGAATGTACATAAGATCTACCTCGATTGAAAAGGCTTCATCTGTTATTGTAGGAAAAGCATACCCCCACTCGGATGAGCTACTCACACATCCCCATGTACATTATCAGTTCATCCGACCGGGAATGGCCGAGGTGTGGGAACGGCCAGAACAAGCGAACTTTTCACAGTAGCGCAGCCTGATGTTGAGTACGCGGGGTAATGTATAGTCCACACCAACAATTGAACCTGTTATCTCATATCGTTGAAATCTTCAGTCCTATGATATAAACAAAAGGCAGGATTATCGGAGTTTTGGTCGTGGTTTAGGACTTCAAGATAGATGACATTCACAAGTCGTATAAAAGTCACGGTGACCTTGGTTGACCACAAAGCTGTTAATGAAAAAGTTGTATGGACGCAACAAATTGATAGAAAGCGAAAATGGCAGTCTATCACATGTGTCTGATCGAACTGCCTTATAGGTGGAGCTTTGGGAGCCCTATGGAACACAAAACACATTATACGCAACCTGAATAAAAAAATATGCGAATAAAACCACTCATCACGAAAACGAGGTACTTTCCATTGTCTGGGTGGATTAGCCAGCTTAGGCTTCAGCAGATCAGTATCACGGGATCTCACCTGCAGTCGATTTGCGGTCTGCTTTCTATAGGAGGAACGAACATCCACAGGACTAACCACTCCCCACATTTGCAAAACCTTTTATAGGAATCATATGAGAGCGAACGTCACCCACGTAGTAAGCCCTCGGGGTAGTTTGAACAATCGGAAGAGCTAATTCAGTCCATTCGTTTATCGGATAACAACCATCACTGTCGGAAATTAATCTGTCCAAGAAATAAAAAAACTCTTCCTAAAATCTGCAAAATAACTCACCGATACGCTCGCCACGCACCACAACTTAACCGATTCAGATAGTGCTCACGCTCAGTGTATCCTGAAATCAGTGATACATAATTAATGGAACAAATGCAGCTTAATTTACATGTTCAAAAGATTTTACACCAAACACTTAACTTTTCTTAGTACAAGTAGATCGGACTCCCTCCAAGTCATTTCGCATGTTTTCTTCAGTTCATCATTTCTGAAGATTAGCTTGACCTCCTCGAAATTTAATGGGAAGACAAAGATCATACTAGCGCGAGTCTGGCTGAAATCGCCCTGAGTATGAAAGAGACATGAAATTCTACTGTACCTTGCAGAATACTATGGCTATCGACCGGTTTTCAGTTATCCCAATGCAGCAGCGTGCTGGGACTAATCTCCAGTCGCAGGTCCGTTTTGTAGACACTTGTGACCACCAATCGGAGTGTGACTTTGGAGTGCTAACGCACGCTCCACGGGGTAACCTACAAAGCTGTGTGGCAATATTCCTGTAATTATGATATCAAGATATCAAACTGAAGCCAACCATTTGCGCACCGTTAATTAGAATTTACTTTGTTTCACCATCACTCAACAACGGCTTTGAACAATTACCCAACGAATTGCATTTACACACCTCACTGTGCCCCATACTATTTTATTGTGGTCAAGAACAAGGGTTGTGCGATAACTGTATAAAAACCTTCCTATGTAGCAAAACCAAACGTAGAGGAATTCATCAGCCTAACGTTCTGCGCACGTTTCTGCCGCAGATTTAGATGGAACAACTTGCAGTTCGGTGCAAATCGGAAATGAACTATTACGTTCGCTGCGAACTGACGACGAAAACACGCCTAACTAACGCGCCGGTTGACCGGAACACTGAAAAAAGACTGCTACGGATTCATGTTTCTCAGTCGATTCCATCCATGTTATGATCCACCTTGTGTGAGGGTCAGAAATGATCACGGTCTGAGAGATGACGAAACTGCACAAGTAAGTTAATGAGCCAATCAGAGGTAACATCTTATCTGACTGGTGTGTGGACATCAATGAGGGCAAGAGACTCATCAATGAACCGAGCCAAGGAAGTAATCTCTAGCGCTGCTTCCTAATAAACCGATTCTCACCCAACAGGGTGGCATTCCTCCCCTTGCATATTCGTTCCGGTTTTGCCCATCCCCATAATTTTGTACCGTTTCTTCGCGCAGTAGTGTTCCTCTGACAGAAAACGTTCCACTCCGGAGTGAGATGATCTCCAAGGGAAAGCCATGGTAGCGTTCCCTGTTAGACAAGACCTGGCCTGACCTGCGGACCAGCTGATGAGTGGATGGCACTATAGAAGAGAATAAATGCTCCCTTTTCTGTGCTGACCACCTCAACAAGTACTGGTAAAACAACAAGATAAGTTTCAGCGTTCGACACTATGGGTCCTATGTGCGTTCATTCACTGAGTTTAATCTGATTTCAATAAAATCTTTGCAAATAGAATATCATCCTGTCTAACCGCCAGTACTCTTCCTGCTCTCAACCTCCATCCATATCCGCTCAGCGGTCCAACTACTGGGACGTAAAGTACCTATGCACGCCTGAGTTCTAGTGCATTCAATTTCAGGTTAAGTCTTTACCTTCAGCCATCTCTGAAACAAAATTTCACAGTGACAGCCCCGCATAATTCCACCAAAAACGCACCAGTTTTCCACCTCGGCAGTCGGCGGATGATTTCAGCACAACACCGGTGAAGTCAGCGACCTTGACCGCCTTAACGGGGGGCAGAAAATACACACACACACACACACACACACACACACACACAAATACGCTCACTTGCAAATCAATCTGGTTTTCACGGGAGACTCAACTGAGACTCAACTGGGCGAAACCGGTCGTGGGCTGTCGAAGAGTTTTCAGCAACCTTGTGAGTAGTTTCCTTTATGAAAATACACACGGTGTTGTTTCAGAAGGGCTTGGTAGGTAATCGGTAGTTTTTAACTGGGCCGAGTGTTTACCAAGCCCTTCTGAAACGATGATTTCCCAATCTGTTCCAAATTGCTTTCAGTTGATGAAAAAATACTGTTTTGCCTTATCTGTTTGTCACCACTGTTGCTCTACCCGGACAGTTGCAGTTAGGGGTTCGAGCATAGGCAAATGTTTCAAAGATTACATGCCTTTTGACCCAGCTAACGGTTTCATACGGTTCAGTCGTTTCCATCCGTATTTTAGGCATTCACCATAAGTTCACACACACACACACACACTGCTTCGCTGAAAACCCTGTCTGGGCCGACAGATATCTCGATTTGTTTGCATTAGATGTAGTACGAAAATATCTACGGCAGTTTGCCGTCATTTTCTTAAATATTTTTTAAATCGAGATGAACAAATTTCGTTCAGTTGTTAATTCATGCTCAACTATGAGTAACTTTCGAAACATTCACAGGTATATTGACCGTTTGATTCACTGTACACTAGTTCAAGGCTTATGACAACCAAGATAACTAGGATTGAAAAGTGGTTAATATTCATTATCCGGTCAGAGATTATCCACATTCAAATGTCCCACAAATATCATGATTCAAATACGAAGCTAATTTAGTGCGAAAGTGATGATAAAGTTTCCGGTAATCCTAGTGTTGAACTGAAACTCTATGTCCCTAATAATGAGGAAAAATTGTTTTTCACTTCTCTTGCCAGCCTTTGCACAAAGGCCAGGCTCAGTCGACAGTTTGTTTCTCACACCTCCGGTGGCGGAACCCCTCTCATTGAACTGCAGTTTTGACCGGAAGGCAAGAGCTCCATTGAGATTTGTCTCTGAAGAAGATGCACTGAACACGACCAGGGGACAGTAAAGGGCGAAAGCTATTCACAGTGCTGACCAGCTGTTCGTTGCCTAACGGTCAAGTGTCCAACCACTGGCCGAAAGGTTGCGGGTTCGAAACTCTGAGTTTCTTGAGATGCAGTCTGCTGATGATTCCCAACAAGGATGAAACAGCTGTACAATTCTTCTAGACTTTTCTTCATAGATAGGACTAAATCTCTATTATCAAGTTATCAAGTCCCCTCACATTACTATCGTTAGTAAAGTGTCCCGTGATACAAGTGAACCAAGGAGTAGTGAACTACCTAGATTTTTAATCGAAATTAGCAAGCATAAGACTCAGTTCCTATATTCCTCCGTACACTTGTTTAATGAGGGCAAGAACATTGCTCTCTGGATTAATACAGTTTATTTGAAATCAAATAAACTTGGACAAGGTATGCTTGTCCTTCCACTGAATATCGAAGAGTCGCAGTTACCACACAAAATTTCAACTCAAGGTAACATCCATCTGTATTCGCAAGTGAATTCCGTACACTCATTCTTTGAAGTGAAGTGTCGGAGCACGCGTACTTGGGTTTCTAAGATTTTCCAAATGCCCGTCTGTCACGAATCCGAATACCTCACTGCAAGGTCCCGATGCAACTCATCTTGTCCCAGAGCTCTATAAATAGCGCGTTGCACCGTATTCTCTCAGTCTGTCTATCTATTGCATGATTAGAGCTGAGTAGATATTCGTGGCCGGACCAGATCATTCACTGTGCTCTTATTCTACCAAATGCATGTTAACATTCAGGACCAACTTCCGAAATTCCATGCACTAAATCAAAGGATGGCGGTGTCTGTTCATTTTGGCGGCCGACGAGCAAAGTCCTCTTCAACAATGAAACTATACTAGGCAGAAAACAAAGTTGTCTGTGTTCAAACACCCATTTTACTGAAGACGATCTGGCCGGTAGGAAAGGACCTTCGGAAATGATCGACAGCCGGATATGCTCGACTGGTTTCAAAAGAACCCTGAAAATCACCATGTCGTAAAGGAGTTCACAATCCAGTCCTTGGTGTAACTTTTGCGCATATCCTTCGCGCTCATCACCCTTCGGATTCCACGGAAGAATAAGCAAGACTTTGCTGAAACAATTCTGTAGCTACTAAGACGCCATCCAAGTGGGACAATGTGTATGCGAAGTTCAGAGTGTAGTCAACTTTGATTAGCCGTTTTCGTCAAGAGACACCCCACCTTCGGGGTTGATGATCTCACGCAAGATAGAGGACCGTATACTTTAAGAGGTGACACTAGTAACAGGTAGCCGCATCATCTTCAGTTACCACAGTCCTCAAAACTCCTAAGGGGACTGGTCAAACGAACAGCTATAGACTTGGAAAGGTTACCATTTACAGCTTCACCAATCAAGCTTATCAAAATCTAAAGCGAGTCCGCTTGACAGTCTGCGACAGGCCCCATTATTTATGTTATTCGAAACGGGCTTATTCCTAGTACAACAGTTCACCCTGAAAACAGGATAACTTGCGGAAAGGATATTTTTAACCTCTCCTAGTGGGTGATATGATTTGACGGGATTTTGCACAGGATTTCACACCAGTGACACGAAAAGCCTTGCACTCACATGCCTATTATTAGGAATTCCATGCACTGTCTGTACAATGGTTTGTGAGTCTGAATAAAAGGGTAACATTTCATTCTTAGATGTATTACTCGCGGGAACTATCGATAGCACGTTACACAGAGCAGTTTACTACAACTCCATTCCGATTGGATGCTGCCTGAAGTTTTTCAGTATTATTCCAGTTTCCTACAATAGTCACATAGTCAAGACGTTGTTTGACTGACCAGGACAGCTTTCATTGGAGACCGAATTCGACAGAAATAAGATTACCTCTTGTCTCAAAGTCAATGGGTGACTGAAGCGATCTACCTACATTCTTAGCAAGAAACAACCCGAAAAGCGGGTAGCAGCAAAGGCAGTAAAGGAAGTCGTCTGCTTCACATCCCGGTTGTTAGATGGGTACTTAACTAATGATGTACTCCATTCACTCTAGCACAATCACCAAACAGACTAAGTACGGTTCCGATATGAATCAGAGCATCGTGTTTAAAAAAAAACGAATACCTGGACCTACTGACCATTCTACTCAGATTTCGTTCGCCAGCTCACCTACAGTCACAGATGCGCAGGCAGAACATAACTGTTTCTGTGTCAACGGGTGGATGAGTACTTCTCGAAGTCAATAAAGCAATATACTGTCGAAGTCACTGCTGGGACATAGCAGACAGCAATAATGCCGTCTTCATCGATCGACAGGCACTTGAGTGATGTAAATTATGTAAATCAAATAAATCATGGGTGACGGGGGACGCTGTGACCTAGCCAGTGACCTAGCCACTGGAGTGGAGTTGAAGTGGCCTCACTTGAAAACCTCCCAACATGGAAGACGTCAGAGCCTTTATTCATTTATGTTCAAACCTGCTCTATGAAAGACAATCGGTTCAACTATCAGTTTCGTCCGTCCCAACTGTGTCACATAGCCCAAGACCCTCAGCAGCAGCGGCGAGCACTACTTCCGAATAACAGATACATTAGATGAACGTCAGCTTGTAATTTCCTGTGTCCCGCTGCTTACCTTGAAACAACTGGGTGTGTGACTGAAAAATTGTAGGTTTGTTGCTCCCGTCATGTATGAAACCATACAGCCTATCATGTCCAATCGCTCCAAACAACTGGATTCAGGTGGTATCCATGATATGTAGTCTCGCTAGCTACTTAACTTGGTGTTAATTCCACTTTCGAAAACACACAAATCGTAGACATAAATCCTCCACTTGGACAACTAGTACATCTGTAACGAGAGAAAGAAAACAATAACAGCTTCCACGGTCCTGAAGATGTGAGGTGTGACCTGTCTATGCAACACATGCAAACATTTATGCACAAACATCACTTCCCTGTCTCGAAATTCGGACACACCCCACCTCGAAACAATACGGTCATCAGTGCTACTTGACGCCCAAGGTACCAGTGTTGTTCACGCGTACCACAACCTGTCAGCATGCCATTCATGCGAGACGAAGATGTTGATGTTGATGATAATGATGTGACGGCTCGTGCTCTTTCTCCCACTATATTTAACTGCGTGGTAAAGAAGCACCCTGAGCCCCCGTTATTTTTACACACTGTCTGTGCTGATTCATCACGGTTCGCCCGATTACTCATATACCTGACTAGTGGTCTCATGTGCGGCACGTGCGTGCGTGCCTTCGAAAGGGGAAGGTGGGCAGGACAGTGGGTGATTGGTTGGTAGTCATGTGGGGCTGCTTCCAGCTGCACTCCAAACCTGCAGTTATAAACTGTGTGGTGGTTGTAAACCGGTAACCTCTGTAGTTGGACAAGCCCGTGTGTGGTGTACGGCCCGATGAATCATCAACTTCGCTACGCAGTTTGGAAATAGGGTTCATATCCTCAGCCACAGCGCTCACGGAGAGCACGAGGGCTTTCTCTCTGCTGCGCTAGAGTGACATGGGTCATAAGGGCGGAAGCACCTGAAGAAATGGTACTGTTGGTTGGATTTCTTCTAGGCGCACTCTCCGGTGGTTTGCAGCCATCATGAAGATCCTCCTTCGGTAGCTGTCAGCTGGTATATTGGAATGACCGAAAACATCCATTGAGTAGATGCCTAGTTGGCGATTGTGTTTCGCACACCCATTTTATGGCAGTCTATGGCTGTAAGAGAACTAAAGGAATTCTGATGTGGGTTTACCCTGGACTCTGTCGAAGTGATGTCGCGTGATCTGATGATCTTATGAGGTCTTTCAAGTAGTGGAAGTTGGCTGTCCAGAAAATTACTCTCAGATATCTGCTAAATTTGACAAGCACCCTGATTCGACGTGTGGCTTGTTAAACCCCATCTCAGACAAACGATGGCCTCAACACATGAGCTAAGCACCATGTGACTGGAGAGGTTACGCGACAGCCTGATCGTGTACATGCTGATCACACCATGTCTACCGACAGTCAATAACGAGAGACACGTTTTACCCAGACAAATCCAGTGCCACTATGCAAAGTCAGTGACACTAAGGAATAAAATTAAGAATGTCGAGAGAAAACAACAAAAGCCAAAATCAGATGGGCTTGAAGAGGTTATCAATTTCAGTTCAATTTATCAGCTATAAACTATGTACCGTAGGCACATTGGTTCCAGCTGCTACAGTGTCGATCACTGGAGAGTGTAAGAGTGTGGGACGTACAGCCAAGCCTTGGAGACGGTGGCACATCTGTTTAGTTCGAGATCTAGGTAGCTACGCATTGAAGGCGATAGCTTTGATGTACGAGCGCCACAGACTGCGCGATTGGGCCATTTCAGCCAGTCTCGTTAACCATTGGTGAGTTGAGACCCGGGGTCCCCATCCAGGGAGGCGGCAGTTGCCAACCCAACTAAGTTTACTCGTTAATGTTTTCGTATTTCGTTGCCAGGTCACACACTGTCCACCTCTGGGTCGCTTCCACTCAGCACAGAGCTGGGCAAAAAGAGTTCTGTGAGGCAGACGGTCTTCTGGCATGAGGAGTACATGTCCTAACCAGCGTAGCCTACGAAACGTGAATAATTCATCTATCGCGGGAGAGTTCATTCTTCCTAAGACCATCTGGCGTACCTAAGCATTGCTAATAGGATGTTCCCACCAGACCTGACCAGTGCTTCGGAGGCACCGATGGTCAAACACTGACATCTTCCGTATGTCCTCTGCGCGTAGGGGTCACGTTTCTTATCCATAAAGCAGTATGGATCGCACCACCACAGTGCAAACTCTGTTCTTGACAGAAAAAGTGACGTCACGTCGGCGTCATAGGTGTCGGAGGTTGGGAAAAGCTGTCCTGGCCTTTCCGATTCGAGAAATAATCTCATCTCCAGCCAGTCCACCGGAACTTATACACGTCGATTGGCTCGCCTGCAAGCATGAGGTGTGGGTTTGATCCAACCCAGTCTTGTAGCTGCACTTTGCATTTCGCAGGTGTGAAGCGCATGCCATGTTATTTAAAAGCGTCCGCATTTGGGAAGGATCTGAACTAAGGGGTGCAATATCGTCCTCAGACTCAATATCTGTGAGCGGACGTCTCGGGAGCATTTCGACTCCCGAGGTTTCAGAGGTAGGCAGATAAATTTCAAGCAGCATATCAATATAAAAGTGGAAGAGGAAAGGTGAAAGAGGACAGCCTTGTCTTACACCACTGGACGTGGTGAACTCAGGCAAGAGCTTCCCGTATACTAGTACACGCCCACAGGAGTTCGCATACAGTGCTCTTATAAGGGATATAAATTTGGAAGGGACACCTTTGATTGCCAGACACTGCCAAAGTTTCTGACGATCAACAGAATCAAAAGCAGCTTTCAAATCAAGAAAAACTACCAACATGGGAAGTCTGAAGGAGTGACGCTGTTCAGGAATTTGTCTCAAGGTGAATTTATTAGCAAGGCATCCTCGATAAGGGCGAAACCCAGCTTGCTTCTCAAGAATCTGTGTCTCTCGATAATCCATCAGCCTGCGCAAAATAATGCAGGAGAGCACCTCAGATCCGACGGATACCAGGCTGATACCACGGTGGTTTTCACATGACGTTCTTGCTTCCTTTTTGAAAAGTGGGATGACGGTCGAAGAGCTCCATTCGACTGGTATTCTGGTATCTTCAGCAATATGGATGTTAGACTGTTCACCAGGACCTCGCTACCTTCTCTGAAGAGTGCGGGGTGTAGACCATCCTAGTCAGGTGCCATGTCGCACTTCAGGATTGATATCTCACGCTGGATTTCGGTTGCTGATGGAGGGTTGGTGTCAGTGTTCCACTCGGGTCCGCTTGGTTCTTCCAGCGGGTGTGCCGAAGGAGACCAGCTGAACTGTTCTCTGAAGTTCTCAGCCCACCGCTCAAGACGGCGATTGAGCGAGCGAATTGCAGTTCCGTCTTTTTCGCATATTGTTTCACTGACACCTGCCTTCTTTTGACCGCTTGATCGAACCAGTTGAAACAGGGTGCGACTGTTGCCTGCAGCGAAAGCCTCCTCCATCCCCTGGGCCTTCGAAATCCACCAGAGTTCTCTGTTATTCTTCAAGCTCCTGATTATCCGGTGTTTGAGGGATCTGCGTGCGCCATCATAGTCGCTAGTTGCTGGTATGGACTTTCTGGCAGCAATAAGATCTGCTTATCTCGACGATATCCAAGTGGTCATTTAGTCGAGTCAGATGGGCTGGACAAACAGTTCTGAAAGCTGAGAGCGTTGCTTCTTTAACTCGCCTCCATTCATTCTCCAAGCAATCCTCGTTGTCCACATGACTGTGCGTATCCAGTAGCTTTCTAGCCAGATCAGCTCGATACTCTTCAGCTACTGGAACTTGTCGAAGTTGATGAAAGGAGCTGCTCTCTCGGCACGCGTAATGCTGGTGGAAAGTGAATTGCTAACCGGGTCCGCATGATGGCGTGATCAGAGTCAAGTTGCGTACCCCAGAAGGAACGACAGTCCTTAACTGAGGATCTCCATCGGTAACTGATAGTCATGTGTTCCAATTGAGTCCACGACTGTCTTGTGGTAGGTGGCCTCCAACTGACACAACGTGAGTGTTTGTGTTGGAAGTTTGTACTGGCCAGGAACAGACGATGATCTGCACACAGCTGAAGAAGCTGCTCCCCATTATCCGTACGCTCAGCATCAACTCCAATTCTACCACTGAACAGGTTAGAAGTCCGTTAGCAAATAACTGGTGGTTGTTGGTCGTATCATTAAAAAAGGTTCATAATAAATCAAATCTAATGTGCAGATTGGAAGCATCAGCTATTAATTTTAGTGTACAATCACGGTCATTTTGCCGGGGAATATTCAGTCAACCTCAAGGTAAGAATTTTTTCTTGGCAGATGTTATACAGTTCAAGTACACTCCACTACCACCCTGTTTCGGATGCCAACTCACCCAACTATGGTGGTTCAATACCACATTTCGGCTTCCAGGTGAACAATACAAAATGTGGTCTCACCTATGGGGACTTATCTTGTGAATATGAGAAAAACAGCCGTGACAAATCTGTCCAGCTTCCACCCTCTTGTTTACTAGCAAAAATGAAGAAGTGACGATATGATGTACGTTGGTCAGAAGAACAGTCAGGAAAGGGATTGATCTAGAGGCGGATTTGTTAGCCTTTTACCTATAGGCTTCCAAAGTAAGCAACGAACCAAATGCAGTAGTCACCCCGAACAAAGTTCACTCTCTTAAACTGGTACTGGGTTGTGGTGATTTGTATTGGACGAGCTTCTTAGGAGGAATGCAGACCTTGAAGTACACGGACGTTCAAAACCCACGAGTGGAATGCTCGGTGAGAAGCTCTGAACAAGAGAATGGAAACACTTCTGGAGTTGAACAAACAAAGCATTGCTCGAAACCCGCAAGTATACGTCACTCTCTGAAGGCAACCACAAAGATATGAGAAGGAGAAGGCGAACGATATCCACTGAGCTGCAGAGACGTACGTATAAATTGCAGGGCAACAGGATACTCATATGACTTCCCAAGGGCTATGACCAATACCTTTCGCTTACTGTGACACAGTTTCATCCTTGTGCAGCTCAGGTTTGCTCCTAAAGAATCCTGAGGAGACTGTGAATGCCCACTGCATTGCTTGGTTGAAGCGACAGATAATAGCTCTTACAGACTTTAACGAATCTAACTTCAGAACATCGAATAACGATGGTTTGTAATAATTTGCTATTATAGTACACAGTGTATGCAACTTAAGGGAATACTATTGCTGAGAGATTGGCTTTCCTGAACTATGGTATATCAGATACGAGATATTCCAGGATCTAATGTCTCAGGATATTTTGTATTCAATAATTTGTCTTGGGCTACAGTGACCACTTACCAACCGAGCAGTAAACAAGAGTGCTTATTAGGTGAGCCAACTTCCTTGTTTTTCCAAGTTATTCGTTTTTCTTTTAACAGCTTCAAGACGACTTTTTTACTGAATTCTTCTGTTTCTGTTGAAACCCGCTGGTAAATATGAACTGTTTTATCGGTGAAAATGTGATTCGCGGATGACTGTGTGCTCAGCTGTAGTTCATTGCGAATCTGTTCGTTTCACCACTACCGGTGCACTCTATAAGGCATAAGTACACACAACTTCTGTTGAGTGTGTTGGTAGGTTTATCAGCTGTTGAATTTCTAACTTTTAAAGACTGCCAAAACGTCAAACGGCTTATCTCCCCCCAGAGCCACCATCGTCGGTACCGAACTGAAATGGGGGTGGACGCAGTTGTTTGTTGTAACCAGGTGCTCGTCAGTGACAATGTAGCTGGTGACTCCAGGACGATTTCATCCTAGTTGTTTTGTCAGAAGAAAGGTGAACTTAATACAGTGATTTATTGGTACCTATACAGTGGGGTGTTATCACAATGAAATTAGAAGCCGTTTGCTTTTGAAAGTATGACAGTCGATTTTGTTTGACGAGTTTGACATCAGCAACGAATGCCGCTTCGTGGTTCCCTTCTCTTTCCAGCGCAATACACCTTACTCTGACTATGTGTACTTCTGTGAACTCGACGGATGTAAATACAGTTTTCTGTTTCAAATGCGTGCTCCTAACATTTTCTGCTATGTTCGTGCCCTTGTATATACAACTTACCTTGCATGTAAGCAGTCATCATCGAAACAGTATTGTGGCAGGTGATTCCGCAAAAGGCTACCATGATTACTATGTTCTCATTACTTTTGAACGTAAGCAAAAGCTGCATGTTTTATTTTTAGAACTGCACTGTAAATCTGAAATTTCGGTGATTCACGTGAAGAGAACGTTGTTGTTGCTCTCCACGGTCGTCTTGCTGCCAGTGTGTTTTCTTGTGTCCAAATTTGGGGCTAGTTCTGATCGATTATGATGAAGCCGCGTGTTGTTGGACCTGAAGGCGTTCACTATCTTCGATAATTCAATAATGTACCGCTGCCGGGTGAACAACCTGTCAGCTATTTTCTACCTATTAGATTTGGTATACTTCGTTTAGCCTTTTCCCACCCTCCTGTCTGTTAGAAGGGTCGCCATGCACAGGGCACTACTTAGCCTATCCGTTAAGTGAACAGCTCGCGCACAATACAGCTATCTCAATCCGAAGAGAAATGTTAAATCCGTTGCTCATCTGCTTAATCCCCCCTCGGGATTTAATTGACCACAATTCAATTCCCATTGACTTAATTTATTCCATTTGAGTTTTGGGAGACGAGGGAAGTCCAATCAGCTCGTTCGTGCGACGACTGATTGAATGCGTATGCACCCACCCCATCTCTATGGTTGACTCACCTTTGTTGGTATTCGCTAGATTGATTAGGCCTGCTAGAAACCAACCGTTGTTGTTCTCCTTAGAGGGCGATGCTGTCAGCTCGCGTCCTGAAACACCGGAAACCTGTCAATAGCAAATGCAGGGACTTACTTGGAAAATAATTACGTTCTTCATAACCATAGATAGTAATCCCCGTGGGATCGCCTGGTTAATGGCTTGCTGGAAGGCACTGCAAATATTGATGGGTTTAAAACCTTAACTGATGTTCAGATCATTCGATACCCGTTTTGGAGTCTGACGTGGCTGAAATTTGGTTTGACATTTTACCCATAGATTAAGATCTCCTTGAAAATGGGTAGATAAACCTGCAGAACAAAAGTCGAGCAGTTTCAGTAGACAGGAGTGTTTGTCACTTTCGAGGAGCTTCGGGTCTATTTTGGCAAGAGCTGAAAAATTCCATCACCCCTCTCAATTTGCGTTCATGTACCATGAATCGGTTTCTCATCTCGTATACCGAAAGTACTATTGTTGTGACTTCCTACATATGGACTACGAGGCTTCAGTGTACAGAATGTAATTCCTCTTGACTTCTTGGTAGTCTATTGTGAAAAGGTAGCTTTCAGATGAGTGCCTGCCTCCTACCCATTCTTATCCTAAACTTGGGTTGGCGTTTTAGATTTCGTGAAAATAAGTAGGGTCTTCAGCGCCAGATTAGCCAGTGTCAGTTTCCACTTCAAACACTTTTTTCATCAGGGGAAAATAGGCCATCTCGCACTTCTTCGAAGGATGCGGTTGAAGCACTCCGGACCAGGTGTACCCAGACGTGGATAACAGATGAAAATTATATACCAAAATCTGGAACTAGATATGTTCACAATAATCAATTGAGATGCGATCTGAGCCGGAGCACTACGGAATTTAGCAAGAGCATTGCTCAAAGGTTATGAAGTCGCCCTTAGGTTACCGTTTTTACATGATTATTCAATAATCCATAACAGTACATAATGGCCGTTCATAGCCTGCTATTGAAAAAAAAACTCAAACAGTGTGGCCCGCACTGTTCATCAAAATTGTACGTAGTGTTCCCCACTGGAATGCGAATGAAAATGAGTCGTATGCCCCTACGGAGATTGGAACATACACGTTTATCCTCCCTTATAGGAATCAGCCTTGGAGAACGTAAAAGTGGTATTTGTTTGAAGGTGATTTTTAAATGGAGGGACAGGTGATCCAGTAGACTGAACACCTCCTTTGCCTTATTTAGTGTACTTTTGTGACCATGACAGCCATGATCGCAACTCAATCAATAAGGTGCGATTTAAGCCAACCCATCAGGTGATTATACTTGTCACTCGCAACGAGCTGAAGGATGAATGTAAGCTCTTCAGGCACTCTATTCGAGAGCCATTCTGTTCCAGACACCTGATTTCTACCAAAGATAAAGCCATCAGGGGGAGACTGGTTTTGTAAGCCCCCTCATTTCAGCCATCTAAAATAGTAAAATTCAGCCAACCAGTTATTTACAGTCATTTCTCTGCTCAGACCGACGCTCTACTGGATCCTGTTGAAATCTTCCATTTTTGTGGTGCTAGAGATTCACTTATTCCAACCAAGCTAAAATAGCTCTGGCCGAATTGTCTCCTTCATTCGCCCCTAAGACCTTCACCTAGATTTCCGGCGAAAAAGGACCTTATTGTGAGTGTAAGTAGTCTTGTAACTGCATTCTAAGCGCCATGCGTATTGTAGCGCGAAATGACCACATGCACAAGCCTGGTCGGATGAATGTCACGTCAGTCGGATAGTACTGCGTGCGAAGTAATTCATTTGAGATCTTGTGTTGGCCTGCCGAATCGCACTATCTTCTAAAGGTCCACTTGGTTGTTGAGGCTACCGTATCATGCGAAGGCTAGGCATCTCAACATCGGCAACACCACCGCAGCTAATGAGTGACAGTCTCGTTGTGTTAGAAACCAGTGTCAAATTATGGTCACAGCTGAATGCTCTTGCTTGTCATCGAGGGTCTAAACTATTCCGACGGTTTATTGAGCACACTGCGGGTGTGTCATTTCGTATAACATCTGTGTCAGCTGCTTGCGGATGTCGCAATTTAACGGACCCAGTTCCTAATCTCACCTCGCGGTTTGTTCAACAGTTGAAGCATCTGCAATCGAACCTGACAGTCCCGCTATGTGCATTCATTTTCAACCACACCGTCACACCGTCACCCATATGGCTCGTTGTCACTGTTGATTTCAATGCCTGAAGATAGACCACTGAGCGCCACGTTTTTTCGACAAGCTGTCTCTCATCAACGGAGCCCACAGAAACAGTATGACCCACAATCTCATTTATGCGAGTTGGCGTCAAAAGCACATGATAGACAGCTAAGAGGGATGGTAAATTTATCCGCTTTTGTCCTGAAAACAGCTCAAGACAAGATACACGTGGGGAATGTCCTGGATTTTGAAAACATTAAAAATGTTTGGCGTATATAAAAGAGCCGACCAAACTAGTGAATTAAAAGAACTAAGACTGCCGACAATGTGACCGATAAGTTAGGTGGCCCGTTTTGCTGGAAGAAGGACGTCGGCCTCAAGACTGGGTGGTATTTGTCTAAACGTGGTCGTCATAAGAAGGCTCCTCATATGCTTCACTAAATAATCTATGGAGTTGAACAAGCCGTCCTGGTGACGGAATAGTATTTATCTAAGAAGGGTAAATGTATTTGACCGTTTACTTTATTTGACTATTTGACTAATGTACCGATGCGGCATTGCGACTCCAAACAGCCCGTACTTTTAACCTGCGGGACTCAAGACATATAAGAGCAGGTGCATCATGTGCTTCGGTGAGTCGTTACAATCCAGGTTTTTGTGTGTTTCCTTGTCGTGTTGCCTAAATGCACCTTACAGCTTAAGGTTACCTCGCAACTGGAAGCCACACTGATACGACTCAGAGTAAAATACGAAAATTGGTATTATCAAACGGGAAAGTGGAGTGTGCAAATGTTTAGACTGATGTTGTAATGATCCAATGAGGATTGAGTGCCCTGGCTCAGCCCGTGCGATCGGTCGGAGTATCAATGCAATAGCTAAGGAATTGGTTTCCAGGCCCACCGAGTATTTCATGGCCCCATGTCAGCCAAACCCTTGTAATCTTGTAACGAGGATTTTCGAGTAACTTACCACACTCCATGAAATATGTGACGGCGTAAGCTTCACCTGTGAAGCTGAAAGTCCGAAGTGTTTCGTCAGTTTTCTGAACTGCCTTGTTAGAGTCAACAAGTCAACCTTATGTCGTAAACGGATTCATTCTGGACGATATCTGGACTACTCTTCAAGTCATCCTTTGAACGAATGGTTGTAAGCTCTTTGATAAATAAAGTTAGCAGAAGGTATTCTACTAAGGCGTCCAAAACCTCTGGGACCGATAACGTCAGGGAAATGTCACAGTGGAAGGGGTGTCTGGTATTATCGATTGAGAAAGTACACGATGAGTCACATGAAGCCCATAAAACAGAATTGTCTTACCAACTTTTCAGATCCCCTACCGAGCACAAAATTCTGAGACAGTTCGTGCAGTTTTGTTGAAATTCAACATATTCAGCTTTCAAGGCTGTCAACATCAACACCGAAGACTCCGTTAATCCAGATTTTTAGTGAGGGTCGCGGTGCCACCTACGCAGATGAGTCGTGCTGGTAGTTGAAAGTAGGCATTTCAGAACATAAAAAAGTACCCCTATCGTTCCCAAAATCCCTCAAAATTCCAAAAACTTGGAACTAATTTAGCAATTGCGTTGCAGACTTTGTTGAAGAACCACTATGTTTTATTTGACTAAACTGTCAGTTCGAAAAATTCTGTCGGTCCATGCTGGGGAGTTCGCTGCGGAAGCCATAGCAGTTCACACAGTCCACCTGTGTGAGTCGGAACGACGATTCCAGTCCAGTCCTGCTTCTGTTATCTTCTATGCTTCTAGCCATTTTGCTCTTGAGGAATATCACCCAGAACAATAGAAAAGCTGAGTGGAAAACCCTGGTTTCAACACTTTTCCCACCCACGATCATCCTAGCCAATAAATATGGCTTTCAGGGCCGTCAGGCGGATATATTTCGGCGCATACTGTCCATTAGGCGCCTTGCTACGATGTGACCTCAAAATAAAAAGTTCTGTTGATCGGCTCGATACGAATTTGAAATCTAACCTGGGTTATTACAGTCGATCGGAGCACGCGGTGGATATAATTCGATATGTTCCAAGCCTGGCAAATTAAAAACCAGAGGTCTGGTGTGACAAGTTCGCATATGGCCTCCACTGAAGTAGTGAATTGACTGATCGACCGGTCACATGTTCAGATACCCGTAAAAGCGTGCGGGCCACTTTCATGTGTATGGTGGTGGTGATCTGACTGCGTGCATTCTGTACGGTGAGTGTAGCCAAACCCGTTCCGGACATCCTCTCCCAAACCATTCTACCAAAATGCGCTGTCTGTAACTGAGAAAAAGACAAGGAAAGTAAACATCGAGAATGATTTGGGAAGTACTCGCAAACCAGTCACGTACTGATTTATAGGAAATCAGTATGTTCTGCAATAATTCATGTGTACACGCAGAAACTTCCTTCCTTTTGTTTGTGGTATATTTAGTCGTGACTTGATCACGATAGTGGGCTAATAAGGAAGTGAAGAAAGTAGACGACTTGCACCCAGAAAACAATCGGAGTTTGCACTTGGACATCGTGGGACTCATTCATCTTTTTCTGGCCCCCAAAGAGTCAGTTATTAGTAGTGTCCACAGCCCCTCGGGACGAGAATCCCATCAGGCTTTTTTGGAACATTCATTCCCGAACTCATGTGATTTGTTATCCTCCAGTGAGTAATTACATTGAGAAAAGATGGACAGCCGCATTAGTAAGCGGCGTACAAAGCACGAGTCATCCGAATTCTTGCAGAATAGGGAACAAAAAGTAGCGAGAAAAGATTAGTGTTCTGTAAAATGATGCGAGAGGTTTCAGGCGGTTGCAAGATACATCCGAATACTGCTGACCAATTTCAATCTGATAAATGGGTCTCATGTATTGGAGAAAACAAAATAGAGCAATCAGTTGACGGGAGTGCCCAATCGAACTTGAGTTACCGTCATGATTATATATATATATATATATATACATATATATATC
>SJOL01006332.1:59705-90457 GCA_004794785.1 Opisthorchis felineus | reverse complement strand
TGTCAGGAAAATGATGAGATAGCCTTTCTGTTTTCTGTCAACACGACTGGAGGTCGACCTGGCGTAACGGTTAGTGAGGCAAGGCCGAAGTGTTCTGGACGGTGAGTCTGTAGATCTAGAAGTAGGGCTTGTCAGATTCGAGTGCGACTCTGTTAAGATACACACATGAGAGTTAAAGCACCAGACGTCATCTACTAACTTGGCAGTGTCCATTTGGAACAGACTGGGTGGGAAGGTACCCCTATAGATATGTGTGGTTACGGCCATTCAAAGCTACCTTCCAAGGGAGACCACTCCCCTAAAGAGAAGTACTAAGGCGAATAAAAATTCCGATGAGCGTACCTTAGAGAAGATAAAGATACAATCACAAAAAAAGAATGAAGTTTGTGCAGTATCACAAGAAGTTTGATTTATAGCAACGGTCAGGAATTCTCATGCAGATTGAAAGAATAGGATGTAATTTGCACCGTTTTTTGTATTTAGAGAAAGAAAAACTGGATTTATGGTCTGTGTAATCCC
The DNA here is from genome assembly GCA_004794785.1 of Opisthorchis felineus. Taxonomy (NCBI): domain Eukaryota; kingdom Metazoa; phylum Platyhelminthes; class Trematoda; order Opisthorchiida; family Opisthorchiidae; genus Opisthorchis; species Opisthorchis felineus. The sequence continues at coordinate 89,938 of SJOL01006332.1, read as the reverse complement.
TATAGGCCCAAGTAAAATACGACAATATGAATAGAAGTGACGTTTCTGATGGCCCATCGTATGGCCAAAAAAATACATAGGATTGAAGAAATCGATCAAACACAGGTCGTCTCAGTTGAGAATCAACTTATTGTGAGTTAACTTGTTCAGTAAATGTTAAAGTCTTATAAAAATGCTTTGTAAGGTATTTCTGAAAGTTTTCCTGGTAGTCTTGGCAAAACAGTCAATCATCTGATCCCACAGTAGGAACATAGGAAGGCCACCTAACACGACAGGCCAAAATACTAGCTTCTATATGAAAGGAACGCTGAACTGAACCCTGCATTATAATGTGCAGATAATGACTTTATATTGAAATTACGTGAAAAAATCTAACAGTACAAAAAGTTCGCTTTTATTAATACAATTGCGTCGTTTTCATCATATGATGAGTAACTTTCTAGTGTCTACCTAGCCCTCAACCAAACTGCCCACTGATGATGTCCCTACGAGTGGCAACGAAGCCTTTGCAAGCTCGGGCGAACAGAACACCATCACCTGATCTACACTGATAGGGGGTTTCACATGGATACAGCATATTGTCCGGAAATATTTTCATCAACATCCTTTGCACGGAATCCCTCCTTGTACACATCTGTAGAATAAATGTGGTTCCATAGAACACCCTATTAGGGGAGGGGGTCTAGTGAACCATCGAGATACTCTACCTCTAGTTACTAATAGCATATGATGGGTGAATCTGGCTCTCAAGCATTTGAGTCACTCTCCCAGAACTCAGCGCTTACAAAGGAAGTTCAAGGTGAAAACTGTTGAGGTTACATTTATCCTCCTCCAATGAGTGCGATAAAACACCGGATACAGAAATCGAGCAAATAGCTAGAGGAATCTGGTCTCCCGTTCGCAATATGTATGATTTAATTCCCGTCCATTTTTATCTCACAAATGCGCATTCCCTGACCCCTTGAAAATTTTTACTCAGTAATAATGTGGTCATTCACCACCAGAAGCACAAAGCTTTTAATGACTTGACTCGGAAAAACACATGATGGATTGTTGCTTTCCCAGGAGTTCGGGCGATAAATCACCGTTTTCCATGGTGGTTACATAGCTTTCCCTTGTGTCTCACTGTATCAGTGAATCTACTCAACCAACTGACCGGATTGTTGTTTGGAGCAACAAAACCGTTTTTGGACTCGGGATTTTCAACTCATCAAACATTGCTTGAGTGAATATGACAACGAAGGAGGATTGTGCTTTCCATGGGACAGAGCTCTCTCTTTACTCAAACTGCAAAACACTCGGTATCTTCTAAGACCTTCCCAAACGCTCTAAAATTCAATGCAGGTTTGACGAGTAAGTAGCGAACTGTGATAAGTTCCTTGCTTGAACTGGTAGCATGTATGATCTCTAGTTGACCACATGCATCTCAATGTTGCACACACAAGTGCATCTAACACACCACGAAACCGTGCACATCAGTTTGGCCATGGGAATCGTTCATGATAGATATTTTGTACGAGACACAAGTTATGTATGCGCATGGTTGTACCTAATATTGGACACACACAGAAGCCTCACTCCAGTAGAACGATATGAATCATTCAGGCTTTCTACCTCGTTTGCTTGTTTGACTGCTCCCCCCAACAATCCAGTCATCTTCGGTTCCGGTACAGGACAGAGGGGTTCATGTCCAAAATACCGTGCTTTGGATGTGGACCACTCCTTTAGAATGGAACGTCTTATAAGCAGTTCGTGCCACACACGAGGCTGGCGCTTCGGATTGTGCACAAAAGGATGAAAATTAAGAAATAATGGTCACAGTTGTGAAGTACGCTAACCCGCGTGACAGTGGTCGTGTAGTTGAGTATGAACTGACAAGAGTATTTACCTATCCTAGAATCCACGCCCTCGACTCAAATTCGTGTGATCCACCCTTGCCAGTCATTGCAACATGTAACCGACACCACACACAAAAATGATGACCTGCCCTAAACTCCAAGAGAGTTTTTTTGTTATCAGGTCTACCAAGGCTCATCCTGACGAAGAGTTCATGTCACTAGCAGTGCCTTACCCATAAAAGCGTCTATCGAGTGTAACTTCTTCTGGAGCGAATCTGTAGTCATAGGCTGTGGTACTGTTCACTTCTCACACGAACACAGCCAGACGTCAAAGCAGAGTTGGGCAGTACAATGCTGCCCCAAGTGATAAGAACCCCCTTGGTGAAATACACTTGTTTGCAAAATGATTTGGTTTTGACAGGAAACTCAACGAAATCATAACTGATTCTCCAACTGAATATGCTGCATAGAGGCTGCCTCACGTTCTAGTTGGTACGACATTCGAGATATCCACGTGTGACTACTTGACATGACGCACCACTAGTACGGTTGCTCAATATCACAAACGGAACATTCAGCTGAATCTCTCATTAGCACCAATGTAATTTGCAAATGAGTGCATTTCGCCAATTGCGTACAGGTTGGTGTGCAAGTCACGGTAGGGATTATTGTGCCATGGACCGCAATGCAAGAATACGCAAATCTGTTTATCAGTACAGTCAGAAACACCTCAGTTATTGCTCTACGAGCTTTATTGTAACTTGTAGGAAGCACAATGATGGGAAAAGAGTGATCTTCTTCACCAAAAATGCCCTTCCAGATCGCTTCTTCCATAGAATGCTGGGGGCCATTGTATATTTGGAAGGAGGAAGTCGAGAAGCACCACTCGGTTTGCCTGTACAAAGTGATTTTCGCTAGCCAGTGGAAAATGGATCAACTCCCTCCTTATAGAGACCACCCCTCTCATAAGAACTATTTTTCAGTTCCCCCAAAAATTCCATTGAAATATATGGGAGGCCCTTCCCTAAAGACCTCTTCCAGGCAAATTGCCCCCGACCAGGTAGCAGGCACAATTCTTTTAGTGAAATAGAACAGTCCATGACGTGTTTCAGTAATCCCATCAATCTGTACTGCTTGTTGTTTCGATGTCACCAACCATTAGGCTTCATGTTACTATAACCAGATCACCCATTACGTCTATGCATTAAAGAGATGTATTTTTTGTGGTGTAACGCCTTACCGTCCATACCCAACATCCATCGACTGCACACCAACATGTCTCAGAATTGTGTGACGCCTCAATGTCCCACGTTTACCATTTCTGCGGGAAGTTGAGGGACAGAGGCTTGGCATCAGACGTTGGAACCCATCAGGACAGTTCATATTGCTCCTATGGAAAACAGGTCATGATTGTCAAGCCTTGGTTGAATGCTGCCAACTGAAACTTCGCACGTACAACCACAGCTGCACGGGACCTGTTAAATTTGATCTAGACGAAAGAGCAGTACGAAAATTTGTGGTATGGATTGAACGAGTGTGAGGTTATGTAATGGGAACATACTGGAGGTGAGTCGGGTTGTAAATGCTTCACTCTTAATGGAAATAGTATATTAGTTAACCGAGAAGCGACATGGAAAACTAGATTTACAAAATCACGACCCTTATACACTTTTGGAGCAAATGCGACTAAACTCCTCCCTTCTCACGCTATGCTCACAGCCTGTAACATTTTCGCTTGTCTTGGCCGCTCATGTGTAAAGCTCAACAGTGGTCAGCTGTTGGTATCAACTGACGCTAACTGTCCTGATAGCGACTATCTCTGAAAACGAAGTCAGCTTCACTTATCGGTTGTAATGTTATCGAAACCGAGTTAATCTGACTTTCGATGAAGATATTTCAGATGGGGTATAAGTAAAAGACATTTTGTCGCCCCATTGATGTGACTCCATCCATCCACGCTTAAGCGCACTATCACTCCGCGGTATAGTAGATTGCGCATATCCGTCCCACTGGAAACTAAGATAAAGTTCATTGAATACACTGCGAAGGTAGTCTCAGATTAGTTGTAAAGTGGCGAGGTACGTGTCTTAAAACCGGCAAGATAAAGGGTATCATCAGAACCCATCGGAATGACGTTTCGAATGCCGGGGGTTATACGACCACGAATCCGTTGATGAGATCGTCCGTCGTTCCCCATTTTCACGGTTGAGTTTTAAAGTTCCAACTAAATTGCCTGAAATGCGTAGTTACACCATATTTTCCTCTTGATGGCATTGCAGGAACATTAGTCGTCAACAACTGTTGACCTAGTACCTCTTCGTAAAGAGCTTAAATTCATTTGTAAGCTCGTTAGGAGGCATTTTGCTTATTGGAGGTATCATATAGCAGAAGTCTTGCGCTTGAGAACAGTCACTTCCTCTCGCGTATTACTGCATGATGGTAGGTGGACTGCTATGTTGATAGGTCGTCCAGGTCTACACTGGTCCAGGCAAACCATAGAAAAAGCTGGAAGTGGCAACAGACTCTGTGTGTGCAGAAGCGCCCTTCACTGTCTTCATCAGGTTACTTGAGGTGGATCTTCCCCACCATCAATGGTTGCACGCTGAGTTGAACTAATGAGTTCATCCCTGCATGGATTTAGCAGCATTCCTTGACTTCCACAGTACATGTTTTCAGGGTAATAACGGCTAACAGCAATCTATTGACCGATATTTCTCTCCACCTGAACAGTCAGGTAATGTAGTTTCCATGACACGTGACACACGTGCAAAAACTACAACTTAGTCTGGACAACCAGATCAAATACAAGCAGTCAAAACGCAAATAATTATGGAACTGAGACATCTTGTTCTCTTCTAGGAAGCATTCCATGTCCAGGACACCCTCTTGAGAATAGGAACGAGTCAGTAACCAATTTGTCAAAAGGTGTTCAAAGCATCCGACCCAGTTTTTGATCTACCATTCACTGGATTGAGACGGACTATAGCGATACGGTAGACCATCATTTGCCCAGGAGATCAAGTTCTAATACTATTTCGAAAGACGAAAATCCGGGATAAGTTTTCCTAAGTTTTCCTCCCATGTACCACAAATATATTATTGAAACAACCAAACACCTGAAAAGAAATTTTCAGACATATAGCGCGGTAAAATTTGTGCGGAGTTTGTAAAAGCAGAAATTTTATCGCTGAATATAGCATAGCACACAGTAAATTTAGTGCATACAAGTGAAGACGACGAATGATCTGTGCAGTACTGTACCTCCAAGGTCAAAATCATAGCGCTAATTGGTACTGCACAACAAATTAGAGCGTCAACAACTCTTCGGAGGAAGTCCCTTCATCAGGTGAGAGTTCAGCAAGTTGCATCTCTTCAGAGACATGTGGCAAGATCCGTCCCCCCCCCCTCGTTGTGACATGAAAGTGTTAACCATGGTGTGATTTCTGTCGCACATGGCCTAGTGGAGCTCTGGCGGTGGTACTAGAAGGGCGTGGTAGATACTCGGCTGGTAATCGGGTCTCCTACAGAATATCACATGGGCCCAAAAACGACACCACGACATGGGCGTTACGCTGTCTTAAAAGGGGCTTCAGGTGAAATGAAGAGAACACGGACCTCTGGCCAGTACTTGGCATTATCGAACTGGCGCACAAACCGTGAGACATTCACCAGCAACCATGAAACTGCCGCTTGAATTGTATCCCCGAACAAAATGCGTGTGGAGCTGGAGATGTCGCTCGCACACAATTTCTGGTGTCACTCCTTGAATATATTCCAACTGCGAAGCAGCATGCACGCTACGACGTCCTCGATAAGTGATGCACCCAATGCTGGACAACCCTGAGTGCTGACAGATGTGGAAGCTGAACCTCCGTCATCTCCTATCAGAAGCATATACGCATTGCATATGGATTTCTGGAATGTCCGTACTCGTCTTGACGTGGGAAGCCACAGCCACAAAGCCTCTTTGACTACCAAGTTGACATTGCCTACCTGTTCAGAGACATATATTCCTGGTTCCGGATCACAACGAATCAGAGTACGAGGGGTAGAAGTCCCCTACTGGTGGTACCAAAGAGACCCAAATGATAACTCGGGTATGCACAGTGTGGCCCTGTCTCCTAGCAAACGTGTCCATGACGCCTTAGTCTCTTAGGAGCTAGTACCGTTCGGGACCGCGACGGTTCATTTTAAAGGATCTCCAGTAAACCTGATCAACATAGCTGTCTGCGATCCCACTTCTTCATCGGACCTGTCCATCAAGGACGATTTCTACGATGAGCTATAAACAGTGGTCAACCGTACACCCAATGTCGATATCCTGATGGGCGCTGGCGACTATGACGCGATAACTGAGGCTTAAGCCGACGCCACCCGTCACATCCTTGGAATGTCTGGCCATGAACAACCCTGGGAAAATGCCAACCAATTGATCAATTTTGCTGCCTTCAGTCGACTCGTAGTATCTTACACACGTTTGCAGCATCCATTGGAGCACCTATTCACTTCGTATTCCAGCGATGATCGTACTGCATCCCAAATGGACTACATATTGGTGACAACCGAACGAGTGTCGTCTGTTGAAGACGGTAGGTACTGTGGTGGAGCAGAAACAGTGAATAAATGTGATGCAGACCATAGCCTTGTAGGTGCAATTTTCGAACCTCATCCTACAGTCCGGCATAAACTAGGACTTACAAAACTGCTCAACGTGAGCCATCTAGGAGACCTCGAAAAATGCCTTCAGCCCTCGGATGAGATCACCAGTCAACTAACTCCCAAGCAGCCACTACCTAAGTAAAACCCGTCTCCGTTTAAGAGTCCTGGTCCCGTCTAAAGATGCTCATACAACAGGCCGTCGCATCGAATCTTGAATTTACACATGGACGCCACAAAGACTGGATTCCCGGGAAGAACCATCTATCTCTGTCAGCAAGCTTCACTGGCGCGCACAGCCCACGCTTCCAATTTTGGCGGCTTACGTCGCCAAACCACTCGCTCAGTCCGGAAGTATCATATGGATTAATAATCAGAACTTGCCTCTAGAATGGATACAGTTGCAAACGTCGGTGGGCATTTGCATCTTTACCGAATGACCCGTCACTCCTCAGGCCAACAGTGAGGCCAACGGGATAATATTAGAGACGCTGATGGCCAACTAATAGCGGTAAACACGAAAAAGCTGAAGAGATGGACTGAATACCGCAGCTCTCTATTGCCCACCCGGCCACCGAATACACACAAGAGACACCGCCACTTGCACGTCATACAAAATCGAGTGCGACGTCCCTAGATAAGTTGAATTAGCCGAGATAATCAAGCCAAAAAAGGGCACAAAGCCTCTAGTTATATCGAAGGAAATATACAAAGCATGCTCGCTGGCAGTTCTCGAACCTCTTCACTAGCCCTTCTGCTCCATGTGGCAATCAAGAGTGCTTCCGATGGGTCGGAGGGATATTAAGTTGCTACCGATACCCAAAAAGGTGAAAGAACATTTTGTAAGAACTATGAAGTATCATCCCAATAAATATCGCAGCCAAAATCTGCCATACCAATACTGTACCGCCTCAGAGAAGCGAGGCCGTTGCACACTAGAGCGAAGCAAGCAGACTTCCCCGCGAAATGAGGCAGCGTTGACCAAACATTAACACTACACCAATACAAGTTTCGGCAACCAACCAACCAAAGCTTGTTCCGTTGAATTTCTCACAGCATCTGACGCATTCAATAGGGAGTGGCTTTGGTCCGTCCTAAAAGCTGATGGTGTCCCAGATAAGCTGCTGAATCTCACCGGAGCCTACTACTCAGGTACCTGGGCAAGAGACTACGGCGTTTGCTTTAAATTCCGGTATGTGGCAATGGTGACTACTCCCGTCGATGCTTAAATGTCGCGACTGATTAGACTATGTCTCATGCCCTCAGCGGCCTCTACAGAGTACCTATAAGCCCTAATAAGTGGATCACATACCCTCATTGCGCTGAGGAAATCGTCGTCCTGGATGAAGGTATGACAGAAATATAACTTACCCTTGATCATATCGGATGCTAGGCTCCGCTGGTTAGATTAGAAAGAAACTGTTTAAAGTGAAAAATGCGCCCTATGTTGACCGATAACCCGTAAACCAAGCCGATTCCTTCAGGAATTAGGCGTTCGCATCGACAATTCTAGGAAGATATTCATGCAGCTTTGCACTGCTCTACAGAAACGTTCGGAAATCAGCCTCCGGACAAAGTTCTACGCAGAACAGCTCTACGGCACATGCGGAAAGTGGAAAACCTGACTATCTATAGTGAAGGCTGTTAAGCTACTTGTTCTGTAGGTGGTCTACGGGGTGAAACAGTGGAACAAAAACCAGGTAACGTGCTCCAACCTTACTGCCGACCGTACTGCATGGGCAGCAGCAATTCGGGATGTTCTCCGGGAGAGATTCAGCGTAAAGTAAAAGTATGTCTTCTATCTTCTTCTTCTTGGCGGGTTTAGAAAACATTGGGATAGGCAATCTGCAGTGTTGTTTCTTCATACTTGTAAGGGTAGTTTTTGTATGATCGAACCGCAAAGCTGAATCCCGTATTCCAAACATCTCTTGCAGTCCATTCACAGCAACGACATCATTGCAAGCTGTTCTAGTGAAAGGCCTTACTCCTCGTTCTGTTCCCACTTCATTGGCTTTCTTACCTTCAGATTTTATCAGCTTAACCCAATCTTTGTTCTTCAGTGAGTCTCAATGAGCCAGTTCATATCGTTGTATTTTATGTTGTCTGTCATGCTCCTCCTAAAATCTTGGTCAACGTGACTACGTTATTGACCACCGGGTGCTTACTTTCTTGGTTCAGAGAAACCCTGCTAATCGTGGATGCATGGATGCTTCAAACATGTGTTTGAAGTCTGCGGTTGCGATTTTTGTAGAACTCTCTGAAACACTGGAAGATCCGTTGTGATTGTGAATTTACAACGAAACACTAACAGAAAGACTGCCGTAAACAAACCTTTGTCTCAAAGTGATGTTGTATAGAGTTCAGAGTATGAACCTTCTTATAGAGGTGAGATGCTTCTTGATCTAAAGATGAAGGCTATCGTACTGGCTGGAAGGAAATTCGTATGTACCTAATCATGATATTTTATCCTTTTTAATAATGCTTAAATTGCATACTTATTAGAGTGGGCTTTTAGTAATACGTTACCTTTGTTCAGCATAGTAATCCATAAAAACAGTCGCATGTAGGAGACTAACGGGTGCTTTGATATACCAGGGAAATCCACGAAAAATATGGATGTTTCAACCAGAGAAATCCGCGAGAAGCTAGGGACGGGAACTGTGAACCGCGAATTAGCAAGTGAAAGCTGTACACTCCGCCAAAACCACTGCTTTTTTTCCCTGAGATGCAGGCGTATTCCACAAACTGCGGTACTGAACTTGCAAACTTTGAATCATTCGATGAATTATTAGCAACCAATTTCCGAGATTTAGAGTAAATGTTTGATTACATGCGGTCGATGACGAAATCAAGTGTACTGGTATAAAACTAAGGATCAATAGTAGTCTAGATGAAGGGTTTTCTGTATAATGAGAAGAACTCAGGGACGAGACGAGAGCTGGCAGCAGAGGCCTCTGTCCAGCTCATGAATAAACTCGGAGTTTGTTTTGGAATAAGCGTTAAATCTTCTGTCATAAAGGTCGAGGAAGTGAACCGTGACTTGAAACGTTTATACCAGGAGACGTTGCAAATTCAACTGAATATTGAAATTGTAGAATAAATCGTTTCCATTTCTTTTTACGTAATTCAACACATTTATGTATGTTCGCAGACAGCCCACGGAGGAAAGCCAATCGTGCTCCCCGTCACATTCAAACATCGATGCGAATCAGCTGCGTGGTAGACAACAGAGCATCGTCTAATAACCACTGATGACGTCGAACGAAAAAAACCTGATGTAATATTTTGGATGGCATCACATTGAGTTGTTTAATATTAGGAAGCAAAAACAGTCTATTGAAAAGTAGTAGACGCCTAGCCAGCAAGTGACTTCAGCGTACAGATCAACAGGCATATGATGAACACTCAGTAGACGCACCTGAGGTGGCAATATTTTGGCACGTGAACAACACCTCAATACTCTGAGTAGGTACGTCAAATAATCGGAACTCATGAAGACATCAAATTCTCCTCTCATTATCTTCATTAGAGAAGCGTAATACCCAATAGGCGATGCATTTCTGGATTACTCGTTTACTTGCTAGCCAGAAGGGCACTACTGACGAGCAACCCACAAAACCCTCCGGGATATCAGCTAACCCTGTCTCATGCGTAGTATTGCTGACAAAGGAAATCTACTTCGATGTCTTGAACATCAGCCCAAATGAAGCTTGACACAGTCAATGCGCTGCATATTCGGTTGTAGAATGTCACACACGATAGATTCGTTCGAATCTCGGTTGAATTTCCCATTTGCATCAAGCGGTATGTAAATAATTGCTTTGTCAAATGTCAGTGAGTGTGCGAATGGCTCGCGAGCGCGTTCACCGAGATAGACACCCAAAGCGTTTTACACTGACTAAAGCAGAGTGCTAGATCCGTAAGAAGCTTACACACCATTGTATCAAGTGCTATGATAACTAAACTCTAGCGAAATACACTCATTTGCATACCACTTTGGTTTTGACGGGAAACTCACCTGGAACCCATCTAAATCTCTCGTTTATGATGTTTTTAAGCAACTGAATGTGCTGCACACAGGCCGCCTCATGTTTCCGTTGGTACGATATTCGAGAAATCGCAATACATGTATAGACGTAATACGCTGCTCATAAGATTGCTTAAAACTCTTCGACGGCCCACGACCGGTTTCGCCCTCCTTGGGTCTCATCAGGTAGGAACAGTCCCCTAGTTTCTGTCAACCTTATGTTCTACTTGAACTCAAATTGCACGAAATTAGCGAAATACGCTCATTTGCAAACCAATTTGGTTTTGCGGGAAACTCACCTGGAACATCGTATTTGAAAGAAAGCAGCTCTCACAAACCGATCTAAAGGTCATGCTTGAGTTCATACATCCAGCCAACGCTGTGTCCTAATAGCACGAGCGGAGTGACTGAACCACTTTCCACATCACAAACGAGAGATTCAGCTGGGTTTCAGGTGAGTCTCTTGCAAAACCAAATCTGTTTGCAAATGAGTGTATTTCACTTTCCACCTGTTTAGGTAAAAGAAGAGTGTCGCGCTCATCCCATCCATTCAGTGAACTGCTATAATGAAGTTTAAACGAGAACTCCCTTGTTAGGCAAACCGAGCGGGCCTTTGTTACCTATGTAACCGATAGGCAAACATTAGTACCGAACTTGCCCAGTTAACTCCGTCCCTTAGGTCTGTATGGACAGACAAGTTAACCCTCCCAAATAGCTTTGCTTCTCTGAATTCTCACAGTTTTTCACATCCTATAGTAGTATTACTTTGGTCCACCGAAATCATTTTCATCCAGATGGCTTATTGCACATTGCTCGTTGAGAGAAAGACAACTTCAGCTTCAATCTCCAATTGGTAATGCAAGACTTTTCATATTTGTAAACCAATGTCAATTTGTGAAGCAAACTGCGTGAGCCCAATCGTGACTGGAAAACACCAGCGATATAAGTCATATGCACATTCGTTCGTTCTTTCAAGGTACGAAAGTCACACATATGCGTCGCGTGCACCACGCCTCTACGATGTAACTTGAATAACTCACTCAAAGTACAGGAACGTGCACATGTGTAGACAGCCAGTGATGGTAAACGTCAGTTGCATGTAAACTGGTTTGATGTCCAGCTGCATCATACATGAAGGGGAGAAGCGCATAGCCGTGCATGAGACTGTTAAAATATCTATAGATAAGATCAGTATTCCACGCTGATTACTGTAACAGACTCGGTGTTTTAGTTGCGAGCTTACTGCCCTGAAGGTCCTTGGTTCAAACCCAATCCCGGCATCTCGACTGCTCCTGTCTAGGCTTGGGTCACCTGTCAGTATCCCAATCCTCGCGCTTCCTTCTGGTGGCATGCCAGTTAGGCACCGAGAAGGTGTTACGGCTGAACGATTTTTTTTTAAATATCACTAAAACAGTCTGACACTGAATCGAACGTTCTACAAAAATCTCAATGACGTTTCAACAACAGAATGGAATGTTCTACATGTCAGTTATGAACATCATCGCAGGGAGTACCTGTTCAGAAAATTTTCGGTTGAATTGGTACACTGATGCAGATCGGCTTTGAAAACGAACCATGTATGATACGAACAGAAATCACAAGATCTACAATTTGAATACAGGCGTATACAGTCGATTCGGAGATCATCTAGATGTATTCCTGCATGTAATAAGACATATCAATTCGACTTGGATAATCATGAATTGAAACCCTTTGCACAATGCAGAATAACTATTTTATCCAAAATGCGTACAAACCGGTAGGACAATAAAATGAACAGTCTTGCATAGTATTCCAGAATGGACCGTCAATAAATGGGTCAAAAGTAAAAACTACCGGTTGGACATTTTCCACTGAGACTCAAACCTTAACTTGATTCTGCTTCGCTCAGATACGAGTGGTATGTGTGCATATTGTGGGGATATCGCAGTGGATACTAATTTTTTGCAGAAGTAAACTTCATGTTTCCTAAGATCAGGCCATATTTGGGTTATCAGATCAATATCCACCCTCTGGAACTTGTCTCTACCTTGTAAGTTTCAGTCTGATTCATTTTGATGTTTCTATATGTTGGAGTATAACAGATCATCCATTGAAACGAGTTTCTCTCACAGAAACACGTCGCGCAATCGATGAACTCCACTTGCGTGCCACCAATATTGATCTACTAGCTGCCAGTTGCATGGTTGGAAGAAACTTTTCTGGAAAGCCCCCAGAGATCCGCTGAGAAAGGCACACATAGGCACCTATGTGTGCTTCGCTGCAACTGCAGCCGAATCGCTAGATGACGTGTGTGGTAGAGGAGCCTGACATAGTCATGGACTATCCTGAAACATAGCCCAAGTGTAATTGGGTGGTTAGAAAAGTGGGTTGGGTTTTACAGGTACCCACTAATCTACATTGCAACTTTACGGAAAATTTGGTGGAACCATGCAGCTGGCAAAAAACTACCCTGTATCGGCGATTAGAAACGGGCCCACCAATTGGCCACATATTTCTGAAATAGGTCATATGGTTGGTCCCGCTCAAGCCTTCAAAGTTCGGCTAATCAATTAAAACCGGAAGTTGTAAATTTCTGTGAAGCGCCGTTAAACGGGCACAGTAACCGACATTGTGCACACAAAAAGTATTCGTTCAGGCCATTTGCTCACCCCTGAAAGTGATCCGGTCCCAGTTTTTTTCCATGCGACCTAGTGCGACGCGTGATGTTCAGTTTCTGTTACCTAGGCATGTAGGGTATATTATATTCGCGACTGACAAAATTAATTTGAAGTGTTAACAACTGGCAATTTGTTTTCTTGCTGTTCTGAAGAAAATTCAAAGGATTTGGCACAGCACGGCGATGATAGCGGCAAAAATAAGGTCATTTTTAAATGGTACAGTGGTGAGGTCTAAATACCCTAGTTAAGTACTTCCTTCACTTCAGGTGTACATGACGGCTGCACACCAGTGTTAAGAGAACCGTCCTTTACTGTACAAAACTCCACTATTCGAACTACTGCATGCTATTAGAATTACCAGCGCAGCAACTAGTGCTTACTTTATCGATGAAAACATGGGTGAAGTAAAAACTGACAAACGCTACGGATGAAATAATAAAACGGAAAGTAAACACAAGTGTACAAAACCGAAGATAACGACTGACGACATTCAGCAAAGAAATTTGCTTCCACACTGTGCTATGACCCTGCTGATTTCAGGAACCCAAATGCCCGTCGTTTACTTGCTCGCTATGTGAACGGGGTTTCTGTCTCGCTCATCATGGTGTTTCCGATAATTGATCCCCTCAGTATATACGGGGGGATCTGAATTGTATCGTAATTCCATAGCGTCGGTGCCGTTATGGTTGAATAGTAACACGGTACGCTTTCTCCGCCAACTCAGCGCAGATCGTCTTGTAGGGTTCTTATTCACTTGTTTCCCCCAGTAGCCTGAACCAAAGGCTATGAGTGGCCATTGGAGGCAAAAGCAGACTTACAAGTATCGAGGACGTGAGTGCTAATACGTACACCATTATTTCATCAGTCACAAACCTTGGTTGAGACTTACGAATCGGTATGTACCAGGATCACCAGGGATCCATGATTTGTTCGCGGTGTCGTCATTTAAACTGTTGGTTTGTGATTTTGTGTGTATCGCACAATATTTCTTAGTTTCCCGGTTATTTCGCACACCTGAATTGGACGAAAGAAGTAACCATCGCATACTAATTTATTGAAAAATCATTGGAACTGTGAAGAAATAGATGTTTCAAAAATGTCCTTTAAACATGCATAAGATGGAAAAGAACAAGACAGTGTCACAAATTGGTTCCCTGAAAAATGAACAAATGAACCAATAATAAAGCACCTAGATGAGTAGGCCGGCGGTCACCCCGTCATTCGCTTCCGGTTACTGGTGAATCAAATTAATCTATCGTTTGAACGACTGCCAATTTTTGACACTGGCAATAAATTTTGCGATGCATATAGGCATACTGTTTGTACGGACGACTTCAGCCTGTCCGGGAATACTGTCAGCTCAACTCTGTCAATATCACATCAACCTTCTACTTCAACAAACTGTCGGACACAAAAGAAGTACTGTGAATGGTATCCGTTTGCTTCGAAACACGTGTTCTAAAGCATGACCGCCAGTTCAGAAGAAACTTTTGAGAACGTGATGTCGCAACGCTGTGAATGCGGGAAGGAGGGTGCATCAGGCAGGATTAACTCAAACTCGGACATGAGATAATCGCAAATGCCAAAGTTCTTGTCCCCACAACTAAAAATGTGAGAAGGATGTCGCATATGAAAATAATTTGTTCTGATGGTAGGCTGTTTCTGTCACTTCTGAGACAGTATTTCACACGGATAAAACCAAGCCACACGGCAATGGGTGTTCACTTGTGAGACCATGGTAATTTTGGAGTCTCAGATGTGAGGGTAGGTTGTAGAGTCAGTCGGTTTCCGGCGCTTCAGCAATGAAATAATGCCTTAATAGAACGTTTAGCACCTGTGGATCGTGAGCGTGATATGGGAATCGTTGTTGATGGCGGGTTCTTAATAAACGTGTCGCGGTTAAAGACCTATAGCTTTGATTCAGCTATCTACGTTTTTGGAGTTTTGCAGCAGCACGCATGCAGCCAAACGAGTAGTTGAATTCCTTAAATCAGTAACCGAAGAGATTTGTGTTCTTGTTGCTTGCTTACCAGTCACGATTTTGGGACCTCTAATATGATGTTCTTCTCCCGAAGAGCGCGTCGCCTCCGCATCAGCTGAAATCAAGGTCTTATGGGAGGTACAGTGTTTGAGCCGTAGATCTGTGGCAGTGTTTCTGTGTATCTCATATAGGTAGGACGGAGTCGTTATACTTGTTGACAGAAGATGAAATTAGGAGCAGTTATCGTTGAGTATGACTGACAGAAAATAAATCTTATTCCATGGTGTATGTTGTTTTGTTGAATAAATCTGACGATACCGGTTATGGGCACTTGAAACACCATCATTGAGAAGTTCAAAAGTTCAGAATGGTTTGTCCATGTGCCATCGCCATTTTGGGTTGCCTTCCACAACGTAGTGGTCTTCGCCGTTCAATTCTGTGGAATAGTCTTGTTCTATCGAGCCTTTTAAGCCGTTAGCCTCATCATCTGACAGCCTATTTCCCGTGAAGTTTAACCGTTTACAATACAAAGTTCGCATTCTCTGGAATTAAGCAGACAAGCAGATCATTGCTGTACTCTGTCGATCGAGTTGTATCAACTTGTGCCCTGTTCTCTTGAAGAAAAACGCACTTTTCAAGGAGATGTTAGGTAACATTAAAATGGACGACTTCTCAAGGCCTCTTGAGCCAACACATGCGCTCGCTATTGTTCACTTCAGTTCAGGTTTCCATCCATGAGCCAAGTAGGTGAAATACTGATGTTCATTAGAGACTTCATTTCCAACTACATATTTTACATTTATGTGCCTCCCAAACTGCATCTCCTTTTATGTCTCCCATGTTTTTACTGTAAATCGTCCCCCACACAAAGATTCAACAGCATTACTCTGCATCCGAACCATCAGCATTTAGATGGATATCTGCTTTCATTCAACTTCTCTTTTCTTGTGCGGTTGGCTCAGAGCTTGTCATTATGGTATGGCATATTCACGAAAATTGCTTTTCAGTCTGAGTGATCAGGCCGTTCTCTTAGTGAAAGCAGTCAGTAAGAGACCGAGGCTCTTTTGCTTTCTTTCTGGGGGACTTTAAGGAAGTACTGTAGTGTACTTTTCTGTGATAACGTAAACAAAAAACAGCAGGTCAGTTAAACGGAGGCTGCCTATCCTGGTTTCGTTCACTTGGTCACCGACAGTAAACGAGGTGGCTTCAGGTATCTTTCGTCGTCCTATCATTTGAAATGTATATAGCGGGGAAACAACGAATTACTTTTCTTAAGGGTCACTGAAAACTCATCGACAAACCACCACCGGTTTCATCCCTCTAGAGACTCATCAGGTAGTCACAGTCCCCTAGTTTCCGTCAACCTTATGTTCTACCTGAACCCAAATTGTACGAGATTCGCAAAATGCACTCATTTGCACACCGATTTGGTCTTAACGAAAGACTCAACTGAATCCAAGCTGAATATCTCATTTATGATATTCATTAACTGAGTGTGCTACACATGACTGTATTTCGTGAACGAACTTTTTTGTCTGCTGTCCGTGCATAAATTTGACAGTAAGTAACAGGGCAACAGTTTGGTCTACAGAGGGCAAATATAAGCTCACATGGGTCAGCATACTTTCTTACACAATGTTCTCCTCGTCCAATTTCATTGGTGACTGTTGCGCAGCCCAACAGAATTCATACGCCGTGCAGCCCGTGGTTCGACTGCACAACGACCCCATAACGGATAGAGTGCAAGCCATGATGCTCAGGAGATCATATCAGTAGGCTGAGAATTCTTGGTGGCTTTACAACCAAGCCGATGACGTATAAGCAATAATTATATGAAAGGGATGCGATATTGGTAGATGAACGGCATCACTTCACATGTATCTCTGTGTTCTTTTACTGATATGAAGCACCGGGTTATCTAGTTACCCGCACGACATCCAAACGAGAAGTTAATTTTACCTTCGCGCATTAGGTTAAAGAGATGTCAGGGTTCCCATAAAATAGAATGCACATGTGACTTTTTCGCGACTTTTTCGGAAAAATATCAATAGGCCTCGGTCTTCTCTACAGTTACCGCATCACTTCCAATTTTCAGAAAAAAACTGCAAATTGTTAATTCATCTGCCAAATTTGGCACTTAGTGACCACTAAGGTTGTTCAGGTATAATGAATGAGATAACTACGAAAAATTCGGATAAGCTCTATTCGATTTGAACAACGACTTTACGGTCTGCTGATTTAGATGTTCCCTATTCTTAGAAGGCATTTCCCCTTCACTTGACTCTCACGGGCCTTTGACTTCATTCTGTGATTCAGTGCAAACGAGTGAAGACCATAAACGGGCTACCATTTTTCCATCACAATGCTCATCACAGTGGTGTGAATCAACTTGAGCAGGAAACAGAAAGTGTCGTTCATTCGGCTCTGACGATGTGTCTCTCACTCCTACCAAGCTCTTCGTGATCAACTCAGACGACATGGCAAAAGTGTTACTAGGTATGAGGTGTTATCTGTTGGGCCGCAAATGACCTGCGTTCATGATTTTCCGCAAATCAGAAAACAACCAATTGCACTATGAGTCAAACTGGTACGGGAAAACGTTCGACCAGGTCTGTTTTAGCCAAACACATTGGACAACCAGTCAACGACGCAAACTATCGAAGTGACTTGTACTGTTATCCATTCGCTTCTGCGATCTTGTCTGGTCGGACAGGTGACCGTTTGCAGTCATGAACAATCGGCTTTCTTTGGCTGGTGTGATCTCTTCGTTGCAACATGAAGTGCACCTCACATAGCTTCAACCGGCTTGATGTCTCACAGTTTCGACGTTTGGATATTTGAGAACGTACTTTGAAACCGAGGCAGATTTTATTATGAACCACTATGCTCAATGAATTATTTCCAATTAAGAAGTCTTCGTTTCGCAAACTGCACTCAAGTACAGACTAAGTTAGTTTCAGCGGCAGATTCAGCTGGATCCAGCCAAACCTCTCATTGTTGATATTCTTCTTCGACTGAATGTGCCACAAAAATATCGCCTTGTGTTTCATTTCGTATAATATTCGAGACATCGTGGCATATTTTCTTGAAGGAACACACTACTCATTAGGTTGCTGAAAGCCTTTCGAACGGTTTCACTGTTACTGGGCTCATCGGATACGATAATATCATAAACATGGGATTCAACTGGGATTCAGTTCAGCCTGCCGTTAAAATCGATGAGTATATTTCGTAGATTGCTTACAATGCGGGTTCAAGTAGACTATAAGGTTGACGGGAACATAGAGACTGCATTTACCTGATGAGCTCCATGTAGGGCGTAGTGGGCTGTCGAGGAGTTTTCAGAAACCTCATTATTAGTGTTATTTTTTTCATTCTTATGAGTCCCAGCTATTGAGGGAGCAACTCCGTTTCCAGCGAAATACACTCATTTGCATACTATGTGGTTTTGACGGATGACTTCACCTGGAACCCAGCTGGATCCCTCGTTTATGATGTTCTTAAGCAACTGAATGTGCTGCACCAGACCGCTTCACGTTTCGGTTGTTACGATATTCGAGATATCGCGATACATGTGTAGACGTAATACGCTGCTCATAAGGTTGCTGAGATCTCTTCGACAGCCCACCCCTGGTTTCGCCCTCCTTGGGGCTCATCAGGTAGGCGCAGCCCCCTAGTTTCCGTCAACCTTACGTTCTACTTGAACCCAAATTGGACTGAGTTCGACAAAAACACCCATTTGCATACCATTTTGGTTTTGACGGGAGACTCACCTGGAACCCAGCTAAAGCTCTCGTTTATGATGTTACTAGGCCACTGAATATGCTGCACGAGGCCGCCTCATGTTTCCGTTGGTACGATATTCGAGATATCGTGAAATCCTGAGGTCCAAACAGCGCCCAACACACCCGACCAAACCAACACCTAAACGAATGAAAAAAATCGCGCTTGAAGTGGTTGCGTCACGTGACCAACGTTTATGACGCGGTGGACTGGGTGACTGGTGGGCGGGTGCGTCGCGGTTTCAGCATTTACTTAACCCCCGCTTTACCTCTTGACATGACGGGTAGCCTGTTTCTGACGTAGTGTTTTTTTTTTTGCCAGTTTTGTGGTGTTTTCACTACTTATTATTCAGAAGACGAGTATAGATCACATTTTTTTCCTTTGTAATGCCACGTTTGCCAACATTCACTTGCTGCGCACAGCTGTGGTTATCTAACCTGACAACAATTAAAGGCTCCGGTTGCTAACCTCGTTTTTAGATGTTAAGGTTACCCTATTACCTGAAATCTGAAACCCTAATGTTTTGCTTCATCGTCAATGAAATTGAAATAAACAGCGCATGCGGACACGGCGGCTATCTTAACTAAGAGTCTCAACGACACAAATTTAGTTATTGTTTTAACTTGGCACTGATTCCACACAAGAGTATTTTTCCACAGCACGTTTTGTTCGGAACTTCCTGCGGTATTTTGGGAATTATGCGCTACTGGTCATTCCACACCATTGTTTTGCATGTTGTTTCCAGTTGTTGATTTTTTTCAGGCGTATCAAACGGGTGGATCATTTTTAAACTATCTTGTGAATAAACTCGGTTTGATCACCCTCCTTTCCGGTATGTGGGTAGATTTACTGGTCAGAACACCATCCCATTGGTCGGTCAGATGTCACGACCCCGTAAGTGATACGCCAGACAGGAATTCCCGCTCAGGTAACGCCACTGACACTTGAGACCTCTTGAATTTTTCAAACGAGAGTAATGTGGTCGGAATTCAGCAAATCCCACAACCATTTATCACTAAGCCGTTTGAATTGTTCACACGATGAACAACTTATGTAAATTGTTTAACCACTAGCCATCTCAAGTTTTTGTGGTATTCCGTGTGCTACCGTTTATTCACACTTATTGAGTACCTGGTAACCAAAAGTTGGCTACTAGAATATTGAACAGCACCAAACATGTGGTGCCTCCTTTTCGTCCTGCGGCACGAAGGTTTCTTCATTATGGGAACGCTAAAGGGGTATTGATATCAGTATATCGCAAGACTTACCTTATTTCATTCCTTGTATTCTATGTCCATGCCATTCTTGTTAGGTTGGGTTAGGCTATCAGTTAACAAAGCTAATCAACTGTGGCTAGATCAAGAATATTTGGACCGAAACGATGTCCTCGAAGACGGTCATCAAAAAATACCATCTGGTATTGGTGGATTGGCTTCTGTTCTAAGTGAGTCTTTTGTGGACAATTTGGTCCAAGGAATTCATCTAGTTATACCGAAAGAAATATTCTGAATTTAACGAGGCTGAGCAAGTCGGCTGCATTCAACTAATACTGTGCTGATGATCGGTTTGAAGTAACAGATAGTCACATGATATGGCCTAGCCCAGTCACCCGTGGTAGGCACCTGGGCTAACCAACTGTTCCGTGAAACACAAAAGTTCTGAGACCATTTTGGAAAATGGTCCTTCGGAACGAAGTGATTACGGCGTTCAACATTCTAGTGGCGATACTGAAAAGCTGAGGAAAATGTATGTGGTTCCAAATTTTACAGCTGTTGCCCTGAGGGAAGAGAACGTTTTTTGACGGGCAGCCTACATGTGCTACGTTATCTCACGTCATCTCGAGTGGACACATAGCTGCGACCTCACAACAGTGACCGCTGCGCTAAGACGGCTTTAACATGGTCCCTTCCAACTTACTGATTGTCACTTGCGTACGGCCATTTTGGCTGACCTTCATTTATGGCACTGGATAAAAATCGAAACCGTCAGCATGAATCGACTGTTTGGTATACCGACTGTGAACTCGTGACTCGCGTCGATCAAGTCTATCTACAACAGAAAGACCAGGGTCGTTGCCTGTTCTAAAGTGAGTGATGAAAACAGCGACCTGCCACTTGGTTCGCATAGAAAGCAATCGGTCGTCGGTGTGAGCTACCTGTTTCGGGACAAAGCGCGGGAGCCAATGTCTGGTCTTGAGAGCAGCCAATGGGTGTGGTTTGTCGTAAAATAGAGCAGTCGCGAATTTGCGGAAAAAGTAGCCGACTTCTGTCTAGGACAGTGACTGTTCAGACCATACATCTAAACACGGGAATACTCTCACGCATACACACACACACACACCTACGTCACTAACCCGGATACTGGCAACGAAGTGGCCACCACGACAACAAGCGGAATATACGACAGTGCAGCCAGGGCGTAGTGAGAAAAAGAGCAGACACGTGTGCGTAAGGGCGTGTTGCGCACGGACGCGCCCACGACTCGCTTAGGCAGATGAACTAGATAAGGACATTTTTCCGAAGCTTCGTCTGTGTTCCGAAGCCGTCTGCCAGCTACCTTGCTGTCCCAGACACCACAGACAGCTTAGGCTATTAAGCCTTGAATCACCAACTGTACAGTGGAGCCGATTCAACACAGCGCTATTCGCAACTCAACAGCGCACCGCCATGTGTCCACCTTTTGGAGATCCCATTTTAGTGGATCTGAGCTCAGCCCATCAGGACGCCCCGTTTTGGCCTTGTGAATTGTCGCATTACCAGCCAAATAAGAGCAATGAATGGAGGCAGAATCAGCGGTGCTAAACTTCCCTAACGGGGTTTAAGAAACAAAAATGGTGGGAGAAAAGAACGATTAGGAATCATGACAGTCAGTTTGGAGGAAATAGAAGTACGATGAGACCGGAATGGCGCGCAGGGATCGGCAGTATCAGATGCCTGATATATGATCTGTTCCATGACAGCGATAATGGTCATGGCACAAAGAAGTGATGACAGTGAGTGTCGATAAGCAGGTTTGGCGTTTTGCTTATAATATTAATTCATATCCTATCCAGTTTGGGTTAGATACGTGCGCCCCAGTTCCAGTCCGTTTCTGTGCTGTTCTTTCTTCAGGTCTTCAGTCAGGTGTGATGGCCTAACAGTTGCCATGGCAGCCACTCTCAATTAGTAATCACATTATAAACACTCTGTGATACAGCGTGTTTTACTGGCAAATTAATAATGTTTTCACAAACGTTCTGCTTTCTCCAGTGTTCCAGAGAACCACTGCCCGTTGTCGGACACAACGACCTTATCTCTATTATCTGTGGAACAGAACTTGGAGAATACACGGAAAAGAAGTTAGCATGAAATATCTTGAAACGTCAAGCTTTTGTCCGAACCGTAAAGAAAGTTTTACAGTTTCAAGAGTGGCTGAATACCTCAAAGCACAAGCTGATCGTTCAAGTTTTAGATATTTTGGGTTTCTATTTGAAAGGCTACCAACCAAGCCACAGAACACGCCCAATGTCTCTGAGGTTTCCTGCCAATCCCTTGTCATATAGTAGGTTGTTTGTTGCGAGTGAAATGTGCAGCCATGTGGTCGTAATACAAATGGAGTCTCGTTGGGAATGATGTTAGACACAAAACGCTGCGAGAGGTTGGAAGGTTCGATGAGGTGAGGATAACTAGGTCGGCAGGTCATAGATTGAGGCTCGTCTTCTACAGTCAGTGCATGATGTAGTAGTGCAGTAGTGCAGTGGCAACCGATGGAAATGGTCGTCCACTTTAATCACAGTCGATCGGAGCAGAATGAGTGTTCTGCTGATTACTGCCGATGCTATGACGCCGAGGCGCATAAAGTTGTCGGTAGGATAAGAACAAACACAGTGAGAGAGTCTTATGCTTCTTCACCATTAAAGGCATTTTACGGATTGATCGTGACGACAAACACTTGGATGAATTGACTGCTTTCCTTTAATATCTAAAACGACTATCCAACTCGGTTAAAACTGTGATCCTGAATCAGACAGATTCGTTAAATGCATATGACGCAAGATTTCTTCGATGTTACTTTCCGAAATGAATATGCTCCACGGTCGAGTGCGATTGCTTTATTTGCAAACGGTCAAACCGGCTTTGAAGGGATGTACAGGCTACCTTAAAGACTCAGCTATGGTTCCGTTAACAAGAATGTTGGGGATAGTGGACATGCAAATAACACGCAGAGTTCCCGCCAGATTCGCTATGTGTAAGCAATGGTGGCCAAAACCTCTGGTAAAATGGTTGGATCAGCATTGCCTTGCTACGAGAAACATAAGCTGAAAGACGCCTGCGATAGATTCAGGTGACTGTATCTCGAAACGAAGAAGTCCCCACTAGTGCATTGCAGCGGAATATGCAAAAGACTGAAACCTACGGGACCAGTTCTCAGATGTCTGTCACCAGAAGAAGCATGGATAGCTTCAAATTAACCAACGACAATCCATACAAATACGCGCTGGGAAGCTGAATGTTTCAGGGGAAATTTTGAAGAAAAAAACACAACAGAAATGTCACTTTTATTTACCATAATGAGTACAATAAATCGGAGCTGACGATATTTATTAAAGTACAGAGTACTGCAAGTGTTTTCTTAACCGTCGAGTTCACCAGCTGTTTCTTCAGGAAGACATCATGCACTCGGATGAGGTGGTGTTCTGTCTGTGTCGGAACAGACATCAAATGATCACGCATGATGTGCGAGTTTGACTCATGGATTTGCATCTTGTGTGGAGCACATGGGAATTGGACCACTGAAGTTCACTTTTACTGAGTGCGCAAAAGTGACTGGATTTTTATAAGTATGTTCCCGTTCCTCACTTGAATGAACTGCTGAAGCGACCACTTATTGTTTATATCCAGAAAGATGGGCTTCAGCGAATAAGATTAAAACATCTAGAAAAGATCTCACCTCACCTCAGTGGATAGATTTCAATGGTCCTAAAATGGCCTGGATATTAATTCACCAGACTTTCCCTCGGAGCTGTATCCAGGGCATAGTTTACGAATCATCGCCTTGCAGCAAAAGGATGTACACCGTTCCATCACGAACGAAAGGGTTCGTAGATTTGAAAAAAAAAACATTTTTAGTTATCTCGAGTATTTTAGAACACGTTTTGCATTTTTCAATTACACTCGTGTCGGCTCGGTTAGCCTGTATTTGTCTAAATTAATCCGGTGAAAAACTCGCCACTTCTACTTGTACTCTAGGATTCGAAGTCTACTGTGCTTTTGTCCACCAGTTATTCACAGCTTTAAATATCGTCCCTTAATTTTCATACCATACTCCACAAGTGACTTCGGGTTTTGGTTTACCAGGTGATCGACTGGAGTCATTTTGCGGGGTCAGAAATAAGTTTTCCACCAAACTCAGGGTCTAAGATTGGAGCAAAACATTCTGAAGCCTTGCTCCAGCCTGATAAGCATAACTAGTTCACCGTCAGGAGGAGTATTTCTGGCGGCTAGCGGATGTCAATGGCGTTTAAGCTGTCTGTTTCTGTCTCGATTGTCGGCTATGTTGGGTGTGTAGGCACCTCGGATGTTTGTGATAGGCTAGCCTTAGGTTCCCTTTCCGGTAACATTTCTTCTCCCTTTCATTTTCAGACTTTACTCGAATAGATGGCACGGTTGTGCGGCAGTGAAGCACCAGTGTTCTCATCTAGTGTTGGTCAAAGATGATGATGATGATGATGATGATGATGATGACGATGATGATGATGATGATGATGATGATGATGATGATGATGATGATGATGATGATGATGATGACGATGATGATGATGATGATGATGATGATGATGATGGTGATGATGAGGTTGAAGCATGTATTCACCCACAGACAGATGGTGAACATGTGCAGGAGTGAATTTCACACAACCTCGCACAAAGTTCGATTTCTCCGATCGTTGAACCGCAGTGTGTACCAGGTGGCGAATTCGATGACGACTACCGAATACTCACAATATCATTTCTGAAAGTTTTCACCATCTTCATGCAATTTTCCCACGATTTGGTACACAGATATTGGATCCTATGCGTACCGCCGAGGAGAGTCCACCCCACAGGAAAGACGGAAGATTGCTGGATTGTGAACACCACCAGCTATCAGAATTTCTGTTTTGATTGGTGCTGTATTGCTGAGACCCTTGATGTCGACCTTATTTCCCCGTATGCATATTTATAATTATGTAAACACTATATATCACTCCATGTGCAGCTCAATTGACACCTACATAGTCAGAATGGAACGGTGTTTACGCACACACGTAGCTGAGACAATGCTGGAAGGAATAGGGCTAATCGAGTACGCACACTTACAGTGTCCGTCAACAGGCCCTTGCTCGAGACAGACCATAGCTCAAACTTATTCATCATCTTGATGCATGGCTCAAACTTTGTACGTCTAGCCATTAGAGAGGCACTACTCATCCGACACTCGCAACTGATACTGTGTGCTGACGAGAAACTGAGACACACAATCAACCCTGATGGTGAATATATCGATCTTCGTCGCCTAAAAATGTTAGATTTTGGATTTTCGTTGATTGTTCCCGCCAACTATACATTTCCTTCGGAATGCTTGACCTTTTGATAAATTGGCGAGATTTATCCTAAATGTGTGATATTTCTCTTATTGCTTTTTTACGTGCCATGTTAGGTGCTATGGTGTGGAAGGAACAAGCATGAGAGACCGTACCATAGACTCGGGGCGTGTTTCGTTTCCGCAGATCCGAGTTAACACACTAAACCATGTAGTGTATGGTTACCCTGGATGGATGAAGAAGTGGTTTTCAAGCCTATTAAACCAGATCAAAATCACTTTATAGCACTAAGGGAAATGCGGGAACTTTTGTTCAGTGACTGAATTTCAAATAATAACAATTCTGTTGCTGGTGTGAAGAGATTGTGGAATTGTAGTCGAGATTTCATCCTGTAAGGGAAAGGCCGAGAAGCATTCTACAGCTGTTTAATCCTGATTGGGAACCGTCATGAGCTAATCACATTACTGATAAGGTGCTCGTGGCCAAACTGTTAATTGTTCAAACTACTGGCCGGGAGGTAGCGTGTTCGAGACTCCCTTGATTTTAGTGAGAAGCGTACCACTGATGATTCCCAGTAAGGTTGAAGCAGCCGTACAGTGCTTCTCGGCTTTTCAGTATAGATTGGCATCACTTAGAGGACGACATCCTCGTTAAAATAACGATATTATTTACACGGAAGAACTATAAGGGCAAGCTAGTTTCGACGAGAGTGCTCTGAAAACTATCAGGAGAAACATACGATGAATGGAGAGTCTGTTTGTTGTCAGAAAAGACCTGTACAGTATCCAGACGCACAGGAGTCCCACTCTGGTCCTGTGCGGACATTCTCCCCTATGTCCAGCATAACCTCCACGATTTTCAGAAAAGCAGTAAGCGAAAATGTTTGCCGGAATATTTGAGTTCTAATAGTAACTCGCCTCCTGCAGACACAATATTTAGGTTTGCAGATCTGGCTGATCTCATGCTTAAGACCGAATGCATATCTAACACAGGAGAATGTTTATTTATTAGCATGCTGCGTCTCAGCTTATGGGATCGCCAGAGAGAGAGGAGAAACACGTTAGTCCTATTCTTTTATTATTATTATTATTATCCCGTGCACTATTTACCGAGTTATCCCGACAATGGAGTCAACAAGTAATTTGTCAGGTGAACCGCCCAAAAACGCTGAAAAGATCTGAAAAGATCTCGACGAATAGTGATGCAAAGTCTGCAAAATGACCGCCAAGCTCGGCGAACGGGCTACCAGATGAGGATATTTTATAGCAACAAGGTTCACACTGGTGGTTGAGGATGGCCGAGTTCATTCAATTGGCCGAATTACTGGGGTTCAGCGGATTTGTTTGCACTTAGACTTTAAGAATCACAGGAAGTTCGCCAGGACGACTAGGTTGACTTATATGAGGCTTAAAAAGAAATGGCTAAGTGTAGAGGTAAGCGGGTGAGACTACGTGTTATCTAGTGCTTCTCTGCTCAATAGCATGAATGTTACTTTCCCAGCCGTGTTGAGGCCATAAGTGCACCGTCCAGCACCGAAAGGACAGGCCACAGATTCATTTGAACTTTCTGATCCTGCAGTCTGGACGATGTAAGCTTACCACATCCAGACCGCCCTTTTAGAACGAGACAATCCGCCCAATCTTCTTGTCCCGGCCAGACGTTAGCTGTCCAGACCTTCAAGAATGCCCTGCAGAGGGCGTGACCTTAGCGGCAGACAGGCTGTCCCACCCACCCCACCTCGTCCAATACACTGTCTGTCCAATTGTCTGTCGTCGGGTCAATGATGCTTTCTTTTCCTCCTTAACCAGGACAACTACGTCAGTCATGACAGGTCAGACGAGTGACCTTCACTTACGTCTCATGTAGACGACAAGCTACGGTCATGTATTTGTGCCGAACGGACACCACGATGTCTAACCACAAGAGCACATGGAAGACAATGTTGCGTGCTGTGTATGTAAGCCAACAACCAGACAGACTGATGTGGAATAAATTGAAGCTGGACACACGCACGACGGGCGACAACTGGTAACGTGAGCAACAGGACCTCAAAAGTACGTCCCCATATGTCAACCTCGATCAAAACTAAAATCTCACACACCGGACACATGGCTAAGCAGACCGAACTGTTCGCCACATGATCAATGTGTCTGTGTTTGCCTTTGTGTTAAGTCAAGGCACTAAAAAATCACTGGACTGAGCAGTCCAGCGATGCTCAGGTTGGACCTATGTATAGCTTGCTGAACTGAAGACAAGGGGAAATTCAGTCTCGGTATGTCGAAGATGGGGAGTAGCAGTTTCGTGTCAGATGTGTGCGAACTATCACTAACCAGCCAAAAACAACTGAATAAGAGCCCCTTGAAACTGAAGCTTAATGGAATTGTTGACATGCTACCAACGCTTAGATCTAACCATAGATTTTTACGCTCAATTGTATTCCAAACTATGCAGCGATTGGCAACCCTTAGTTGCCCTGTGCCTCAGTGGTTGTTCGCTCGGCTTCTCCAATCTAACTAGCATTACACATTCAACCGGAATGAGTTTGATAATGTGGACCAGTGGCGAAGCAGTCTGGCCTTGTCGGATACCATAGAGCCCGGAGAGTTAATGTTCTAGTAAAAAATCCAACTTGTTCTACAGTAGAGGCAGAATTGGTAAAAATCCTCAAGACGGATAAAATCTCGGATAGTTTAACCGATTCCAGAGCGATACCCCTTTTGTCCGTTTCGAAAGTCGTGGACCGAGTTACAGATTATCACACAGCTTTTTCTGCAGGCATTTAGCAACTTCTACCTTTTTCTATAGACTTATCTCCCCAGTCTACAGTTTCTTACTTCGAAGGGAAATGTTTTAGGAACCCAATGATTAGTTGAGTCTTCATAAGTTAACCTTATGTCTGGTACCTTAGACCTGAATACCTGGGAAGACCGGTTTTATAGGGTACCATGGTGGATAGCTGCCTCTGTACTATTGGTCTGGAGCACTGTATTGTTCAATACCTTGTGACTGGTCATTCCGCCTCGAGCCACCTTACAGTGCCACTAACTTTGGCTGTTCTCCTGTTATGACTAACTTCCGGTTCTCCGTGTGGATCAAACTAGTTTTTTGAAACTACAAGTATGCTTAGGTTATTCATTTATGATGTCTTTCTGGAAGACCAGTCAGATCAGGTCCGGTTGATCGAGAGTTTCGGAGTAGGCTTGTACCACGATCTACTCCGGTCAAAAATTCGGTCATTATTCACTGCACTGTCCCAGTGTTACGACTGATCGCTCAGTGGATATGCAGACTACCAGAGAAACCTGATTCTGCTGAGAACGAGCGATATATTCGAATCCAGTGTGTAACCTTACAAACGTTATAGTCTAAAGCTCTAAGAAGCACTGAGACGCTAGGCTAATGAGGAGTGCCCAATTGGTGCATTCAGTCAAACGCAGCCAGAAAGCTGCATGGAGCCGGCTGTGCGACGCAGGTGTGCCTCTACGTGTCAAGCGCACTCGCAAACCTGTGGTCGACGGAGCGATAACCTAATAAAGAGTGGGTTTACCGACTTTTTCAAGTTCGCTTCTGTCTCTGACTTCAGCTGATGAGTCTGAATAAGAGAGTAAAAGAGTCCCACTATCCAACTGATTACCATTATTCCCTAGGTGTCACATCACACAGGCAGAAGCAGTGCAAACACACAACCAGTGATGCAGGTGCATGGATGTCATCGCCCTCAGTGCGTTGCTCCTGACCAATTTTTGATTGGGAATCAGTGACAACTCACAGTCTTGGAAATAGCCAGACAATGGCCCCGAATTCGTGGCTTTCTTCTTATTCTTCCCGTCACGAGTCTGTAGCAGCAGAGTTCTAGCTGCGGAACGTCGGCGTCATTAGGTGGTTAATAACTGAATTATTGGACTGAGCTGAACTGAAGTGGTGTGACTGAATCGGTGACATTACATCAATTCCTTGGCTCAGGAGCACTACTGATTGCATTTTAAGTCCAGCCAAAATGCACTCAATTCGTCTCTATTTTGGCTAGAGACAATCGAGAGACTGGAGGTCTCCATCGTCGCTGAACTCAATGCTCTGAAACCATCGGTCCATCAAGAACCCTTAGATCTAAATAGTTCGGTAAAGCACATTCACTTGTGATAGGTCACCTCGGAGTGAGCTCAAAGGAATGGAAGGTGTGGGCGCTGTAGGTTGTTCAGTCACAGTGATAATGATGGTGATTAAAGAGCAGATATAATAAATGCAACTGTCCGACGTTTTGACCACCCAGGCTAGACTTTATCAAGGAACGAATTCATTTGTTCTGAGTAATGATGGCTGTCTCTAGTTTGAGAGTCAGTCTGCTTTATTGGTGTCTCCAATCGCAGGCCAGGCTAGATGACCGAACGCGAAATCGGCCTGTATGTTTCAGCAATTCGTCCATCGAACAGCACCTTTGTGAAGATGTTAGCTTTGGTTGTTTTAGCCATATTTTGGTTTGTTCACCGGGGCAACACAGCTAACCACACCATGGCAAAGTCGGGATTTTCGTGAATGGCCTCAGTAGGACGTAGTCCAAACACCAAAGCCGACCAATGTACTTAGCTTCTTTAAATCAAGTAAGCGTTTTGCGTACCATTTCAGTGACGATAGGCCACACCAAGAGATATGAATGATTGAAAGCGCCTAACATCGGAAGGTCGTCGGCACTAAAGGATCAGGTCGCGCAACTATATATATATATATATAT
>SJOL01006332.1:0-59695 GCA_004794785.1 Opisthorchis felineus | reverse complement strand
ATATATATAAACGGAAGTACGTATTACTAGTGTTTTTCTCTCCGTTATAGAGCGAGAATTAGGAAAACCAAATGGTGGGCAACAAGTGCTGTGCATAGGAAACGTGAGCGCTCAAAACGAAAATATAGGCCGGAAGAAGGTGGAATTCATTTGGTAACAAAGCAGAAGACCGAGTAATTGAGCACTTAATATCACATATTTCATTGCGAAAAACTGTTTCGTACCGCTCATACTTTTGATTTCAAGGTTCACTTCGAAGTTTTGGGACTCTAAGCCTCATTACAGTTACGAGGTCAACTAACGGTTCACCTGCCAGCCGATGAGGCGACCGTCGCCTCCGCACTGTTTTGGCAACCATGGCGATAGCGTAGGCGGGTTTTTCAGAGCATCCAAGCAAAACCGACATATGCTAATTTTAGATGTCATTTATTTCACAACTGGCCACCTTCACATAGAGTATTGCTCAGCCGTGCTGCTAGATTCACACAATAAAATCACCGCAGTGGACTTCCAGCTTGGAAAGATGGCTGAGAATGCCTTTGAAGCTGTGAAAGTCATTTGATAATTTAAATATCTATGGGAAAGGTTAGTGATAATTGTACGCAAGTCAACCTACTTATTAGGGAAAGTTAAGGCATCGTTAGCCAGATAACTTATAGATATTTTGAGCTCTGTGTATGGACTGCCTATCATAACGACTCACCAGTGATGGTGAATAAGAAACCGCTGTCCTTGTAGAAACTCCTTTCAGCGTCTCTGGATATAAACGATGACGATTGATCGGGCTCTGTATTTCATATACTTCATGTTCCTCGAATATTACCGTTTTTCTAAGCCGTTGAGTACTCATTTATTTTTTTAAGATTAGAACGCAATTCAAGCAGTGTAGGAAGACCGTATAAAATCCGCAGACAGTCCATTACCGGTGACGCGCCTTTTGAGGCTAATCCCGTGGGCATAGTCCCCAGAAGTCGTGGCATCAATCGCAAACCTAAAAGGCATTTTGATAGCAAGTAAATGAGATAGCCGTTCGAGCTGGGTATTGATTGTCATGACTTCTCGGGAGCTACGCCTAATTGATGCGCCTCAAGCAGAGAGTGTCCCGTAGTGAACTGGTTGAGGATTTTGTGCAGTCTCCCCATGCTATTTCAATAAAAAAAACCGGGAAGATTTTTTCAGACACCTCGTCAATGAAATCTTGAGGTAGCCTGTGCTATGCGCCCTGGGCTGAAAAATATCGATGTTGTACGGAATGCAAGGATTTCCATCCAGCTTGCATTTACAGAAGTCCTGCATACGTGTGAGCCTAGAATGAGCATTCATCTATTCTTTTCACAGACTGCCCCTGGGAGTTACCTTATTTCTACGGCGTAATCATCGGCCTGAGAGTTGAGGGCATAGTATACAAAAAACCGATGGCATGAAAATCACCAGTGGTCTAACCTTAGGGACTCCAAAATGCAAAACCTTGTAGCAAGCCAAGGTGGAATGATGTGTGGATGCTCTTGAGGGCGCGTGTTGTTGTATCATTTGGAAGTGCATTCTCCTGGTGTAAATACCTAGAGCAGGACACCTGCTATTTTGTTGCGAGGAGTGGTCCTCTACTGTTGAAATTCCAAGGTCCAAAGTCCACCTTGAAGTGTTTGTTTGACTTTAAATTCCATCGCATTTACGAGGTCAACAGCCCGTTGTTCACTTGCCGGTTGGCAGTACAACGGTCACCTACTTACTACTGGTTTGACAACCGCTGTGCTGGCGTAGGCGGTTTTGCACTGTATCCAAACCGAGTCGATTGAGCGGTATCGTGGATAGCAAATTTGAGCGCCCTTTATTTCCTGTCTCGCTATTTCCCACCGATGTCTATGACGACCGAGCTTTACTTGACATTGTTGCCAGAATAAAAAAATAAAGAATCATTGAAATAACCTTTTAACAGAGAAACGTGACTGAAAATTAGTTCTATTGAGTCAGGAACCCCTCTATTGGAAATATTCTGAGGATCCAAAAAGCTAATGATCCAAAGCTAATAATTCGATTGATGTGAGAATGATTGGAACCGATTGAACAGTTGTCATCCCAGAGAGGTTTTTGTAAACAATCGATGAATTTAGTGGTAATTGTATGCGAGTGAGCTCAAGTACCGAGGAAAGTTCCGCCGTACCACATAAAAAACCAAGTGGGTTACATATATTTTCAACTTCATGTCGCCACCCACCGGTGATGATAAGTAAAGGTTTTTGCCCCTTTTTCAACGTCCTCTGAAATGCACATCGAATATTGTTTCCGTTGTTGTATTCCCATACGTCAATCCCTTATTTCCTGAATGCTACCTTTAAGTGTGTAATTGAGTACTAGAACAGCATTCACTCATTCCACAGATAACTCCAAAGGTTCACTTTGGTTGTGCCGGGAAAGCATTCTTCCGAGATTCGAGGAGACTGTACACAGACAAGCAAATAATGCAGCGATCGGAACTGCTCTCGACTGTGGCTGTTTTCAGAAATTTATGAAGGGTACTGGGCAGATGGCTTTTCCGTCTGGGTAGTTCATACAGCCGCATTAAAGACAAGCAATGGCCAACTTCGAATTTACGAACTTACATACTGTTAATTACATCAAACAACTTCGCTGCCTTCCTCATCCTCAACCCATAGCCAGGTAGTTTAAAGCATCCTCCTGGAGGTGGATATGGAAACAAGGTTTCTGACGAAAGTGAGCCTGCTAATCTAAAATGATAACTAGAACACACACAAGGGTCAGTTGTTGTGTGAGGCGGAGTGCGACTCATTGTCCGAATGATGTGTGGCAAAACGATGCGGGTCTGGTCGTGTTTTATAACCGATCAATAGGAATAGTCAGATTCAGATATAAATTCATTGCTGTCAACACTGAAGAGCTTTGTCGTAATCAGTCCGCAGAATGAATGCGGGCATAGAAGCAGCCCGACTGGTGTTGTTACTATTCTGCCTGACTTCCACTCTACACCAGGCTTGTCGGAATTGTTGGGAGACGGAGGACTATATGAGAAACAAATCTAAGTCACTGAAAGAAGTGGTCGACTGCAGAGGTTTTGAGTGCACAAAATGTCGACAGAAATCGCTGCATAGGTCTCGCAGGAACATGCACAGACTAGGGCGAACCGGTCGAAATGTCATAGCAGTGCTAGAAGCAAAAAAAATCAGGTTACCATTAGAACCATTATGCCTTCATATAGGGGGGTTCAATCACGTGAAATGTGGTATGCTGGCGTCAGCCACCGAGTTATGAGGTGACTATGCGAAAGTAGTCTATGAACCCGAGTCAACTGATGGGATGTGCAGAAATGTGAGCTGCATGTTTGCATGATAGTGTACTTGACCCCTTCGATGGAGGCCCGCAATAACTTTTTCACATCACACATCCGACATGGTACTTGACTGTCTCAATCGAACCTTACAGCCCAAGTTTCTCAAGTCTCCTAATGTCATTTTGGTGTTTCTAGTGTTTTGTGGTAGATATTTTACCTGATAAATTTTCTGTACAGTGTTACCTCCGGGAAGAACACATCTCTCCGCGTGAAGCCATCTGGTGTGTGCACATGTCAGTCTTTTGCGAAAACGTAAGCTCTGGTGCGCAAAGAGGAAAAAACCCAGTATAACCAATGCAATATCGCGCGGAAGGGATCTTCTGTGGCGTATGTCGAGTGGTGGAATGCCTGTAGTATCTATCAGTTAGCAATACGTTTGGCCTTACATATGATGCCGAAAGCGGGCAGGCAGTTATTCTCACACTGCTGCAAAACATTCCCTAGTCGGTCCGTCAGAAGACCAACAGTGCAACACTGCTTCATTTACCTTCCACGGATGCCACTGTTGAATCCACTAACCTGATATAACAATAAGTCAATGCGGATACGGTCAGGTGTTTGTCATCATACTTCGGTGTGATACGATTTATCCTAGATTTTGCGGGGCTAGAACCTTGTGCCAAGCAGATAAAAATTTGACCAATCCCGAGGGTACCATTTTGGCTGTCCGCAAAGGAGCTTGGTGGGCAGTTTGTATCTTCCTGTTGGGCAGAGACCTGTCACATGTTCCAAGTCACCATCAAGGTAGGAATGACAAGTCAATGGGTTCCATCAACCGGAAAACTCTTGGAGATCGTTGGAAAGTCATAGTTTCAGAAAAAGCTTGGAAGACAACAGTTAGATTTACTGCTGGGTGACGTTTCACTTGTGATATAGGAAAGTTAGGCCAATTGATTAGGTTACGTGGTTCGTTGAGTTCTAATGCAGACCGAGAACCAAGCGACAAGATCTTTTAACAATAGCGAAGTAAATAATCGATTCCTAAACTAAAACAACCCTAGATCCCCACTCGCACTGTGATTTCAGTTCAGGCAATTGCAATGGTCTACTTGACATATTGGATAACAATGAATTGTCGTGAATTAAGGCCGCAAATATACACTTCTACACCCTCCTCTTATCTTGGAGATGTTACCTCCTTGAAAATTTGCAGTTTTTTTAAATATGGTATCAATATAGTAGTATAGAGATATATGTAGTGTTTGGCTATGGGTTTGACACTCCTGAAGCTCACACAAATCTGCAGATGGGGTGTAGTGTTTCCACGAGTTCATCTCAGGAATATCCCATACCACTGACTGTTCTACGGGTTTATGAATTAAGGCCTTTTACCATATCCACACACAATTCGACGGAACACAATTCGACGACTTCTCGGTAACCTTTCATTTTCCATTGTCGATGACGTTGGAATACCCAGGTCCTCCATGGTGAAACAGCCATCTCAAGTAATCTTGCATAGTCTACTTATGTTTAATCACCGAAGTCTAACTAATCGCATTTTATATCCCTGTGTTCTGGATGTCGCGTACATCTCGAGCTTTGTTAATACATCTGACCTCGTAAATGAACTTGCTGTTCCAGTACAGTGTTACCCGGCCTAGTCGAGAAAGATCTCGATCTCTTATTTCGGTCACTGATGGATAACCTTGCCCTCTTTGTAGTCAGAACGCATTGCGTCTCTTATCATAATTTTATCCTATCTTAGAGAACCTAATCTAATGTGTGTATCACCGGAACCGCGACCCAGTGTTTGGCGAGATTAATGGATTACCACTTAAGAGTACCAGACGTTTAGAGGTACCACTTTTTTCGTCGCCTGAGGAATGGTGTTTTTGATAGACTTGAGTTTGTGTCCGTCACATGCTCCGACGGATCGTTCCAATTCAGTTTATTATGATGTCTACTGTCGTGTCACCAAGCTTAGCTCTTCCATTTCAGTTCATGTCATGATAAGACGCCTAATGGCTACGATAAAAAGCAAGGTGTAACCATCGGTGTTGACCCCGCTTGAAGACAAGTTTCACTGATTTTCAGAGTAATGACATCAGATGAACTTGGTATGTAGCTCTTTGTTAGTTCCGCTGCTGAATGGAGATTGTGTGTTCTAATCAAACATCGATCACCTTAGATGTTACATTCCAAGATCTTATTCGTCGAAGTTTTCACTTATGATTGCTTGTTCACTGGAATATATATAGCAACCGGCTCACTATCTGTGACATATGCGGCTGGCGCACTCAATTCTCAGGTGCTCATACCAGCAACAGTTCGAACAAGGCGTCCACTCTCGGTTTGATACTTAGCTACGGTATGACCTTGAATGGTAAGGGAAGGCTAGAAAACGCAGTTACCTGAGTTGGAACGACCTACGAATAACATAAAGTGTTTCAAGGCCTTAAAATTTCAAAACCAAGCTGCCTGGTGCGGCATTTAGATAGCTAAATAAAATGAACGACCAGATATATGTCCTAAATCCCATAGGAAATAGCAACCCATTTTAATGTGCATTCTAATAGTGAACGACCTGTGTGCATGTTTTGGCGAACGGTGTAGATAGGTTTGATGAATGATTCGGTTTTAGTCGCACAAGTTTTCCCAAAAGACAACATCGTGACAGATCTTTCGTACACTATGGACCTACGTCCCTACAAGTTCGCTTCAAAGAGCAAATGACTGGAGCAAAAAGCTCATCACCTGGAGGTGCAGTGCCTCGCGGGCGGACATTAAGTGTCCTTTGATTGGGGCAACAGAGACCTTGGCACTTATGCGGATTTCAATCACAAACCCACAGGAAATTCACGCATTCCACACAAATACATGTGTCCCTCGTTGATGAGTTTTGTTGTGCGGTTACAACTATGACACACAAGACGTGATCAGAGGCGACAGGTAAGGGAATGAGGAGGGCGTTAGTTCATGCCGTGCTGTGCCAGTAGACAAGCCGTCATCTTGAGCTTTGATAACTATACTGCGCTATCGATTGGCATGTGAAATCTCCAGGCTGGCTAATCAGGCTGCGAAATAATACGACCCATTAGATTCCATCGGTCCCGTGAACTCAGGGATTTTCGACAAGCCCCAGTTGTTTGTCTGAAATGAGTGTCAATGCATAAGTGCAAGTAAAGGCATCCTCATGTGACGTCACGTGATTATTTCATCTGTCTACAGACTCGGGCACGTGTGGTAAGACAACATTGTGTTTTGATTCTAGAGTATCACCAGTAGATGCACGTTATCATATTATGAAGTTCTGACAGGACGTGTGAAGTTCCACAAAGGCGCGTGCTTCTACTTGAAGTTGTACAACCATATACATAGAAATAACTAAACTTTCTAGCAATATGTATAGTATGCCTAGTAGATCATGCCATTAGTCTGAGAAATCGACTGTGTAATCCACTACAACAATCGTCCAACCTTCCTTTCGCATGATAGACGCAAAGCAAATAGGTGGCCTCCAGAGATCACCACTTTACAAAATATAAATAAATCATATGGCTTGTTTGCACTCCAGTGTAGCTTCCGAGAGGATACACTCTTTCCACTCTGAACTGAAACTTTCTCTGACTAAGTGGATGACCACAACCTTCACCATTTAGACATTACAGATGACTTGCCCCTGAGAGTCCATAGTATCCAGTTTACGAACTGAGAGGCGCTTGCGTCCCATAGTTTTTCTGTCGGGAACTCGTGGAACACGGCCGAGAGTAGAGTAGATCAGACTGTATTCCTCACCAAGAGGAAATACCACCTGGAGGCGGGTTGCTTTTGAGAGGAGTCGCTATCATGCACTCTCCACGGGAGTCCTCTCTAAACAAGAGGTTCTCATTCTTGATGAGAGTGTCACAGGAGATCCTAATTAATAATGGTGCCCGTAAAAAAGCGAACCTAACAACACAGATAGTGCTTGATACTTCAGCCATACACATGCTTAAACGAAAAGTATTGGGTCCATATTGGCCGCATTCTCTCTTCAGCTTTGACCTATTCCTCGAATCGAGAAGCAACGGCGAATATCGACGACGTTGTGAACCAACTTTTTGGAGCTAGCGGACTTTGTGGCTAAAGTGCACTTTACCAAACACAGGAGTCCAGCAGTTCACATCCCTGAATTCACGGTGAAGTACTCCAGTTATAAGGGACCTTCCTGTGAAAGGAACAGACTGGGCGATCCCTAATAAATACTGCTAACACAGCATCCGCCTTCATGAAAGTAATTTTAGGGGAAAAAAAAAGAATTTTCTGGCGTATCTTCGGCGCTCGCATATTTGCCCAATGTTTGAGAAGGAAGCATTCGCTCTTTACTTCTACATGTTATCTCAACCACTATGCGAACAGTTCCAACTGTGACGTTCACCTAACTCAGCTTGCTGTATACTGTAAAGCGAACTCTGTTTTCTTTGGTCCAAAATGATCCAAGATACAATACATGATCATCAAGTTTTGGTTGAGTCCAGTTCGCATCCTTTGTTCAGCCTATAAGCATGTACTACGAGTTACCGGTGATGTCTCAGGTGATGGTGGGTGGACATTGTCTAGTATAGTGCACAGTTGAAAATAGAAATATCAGTGCAATGTAACAAAGAGCTCAGTGTCCAGAGAAAAGAGCTTCATGCAAGATGACTCCACCAGAAACTGGAGTGGGGTGCCTACCCAGTTTTCTGCCTTTATGAACCAGTGTCTTCCTGCCGCTAAATTACCGTCTGTTGGGAAGTCGCGAGGACCAGACTTGTACCCATGAAAGATTCATCGAAGTACTGACCTATTATTTGCACAAGCGCACCACTGAAGTTTTTTGAGAACGTTCTCAAATGAAACAATCACCACTCTGTCGCCTGAAGACTACTGTCGGTTTAACTGTCGGGAGTTGAGTTCGACTGTTCGTTCGGCTGTTGCATTCTTAGTACATTTGATCGCTTCTTCACTGGGCTGCAATACCAAGGTGGTTCAGTTGTTTTGTCTTTAATGCTACAACAATACGTTTGACAGTGTCAACAGAGGGTTATGGTAACAGCCTTTCTCTGAAGGTGACGATGAAATAAGTTTCGTCCGACTTCACAAAGCCACCCCAGTGTATAAACCTGGGTGGCCCAGATTCTACATCACCCTCGACATACACGGGACTATTTTTCTCCGTTATTTTCTTTGCTTATTAGTAGCTAGCCCGGCGCAAATACATTGATGATGAAACGCTTGGCTGTACGTGCAACGCGCTGAAAGCTAATGCGATTCTGCAGACTGGACTCAAACTAACCACAACAGAGTTCACTGTCACTTGAAGAAAGACACTGTATGGGTGAGAATTTCCACGAATAACACACTAATTTGACAATTATGGATGCGTTCGATATTGGTGACCGTAAATTAAATGTTTATGGTATTGTAAGCTTCTTGCTTTGTGCTTGGCCAAATTCCCAATCAAATGGCGACTTGGAGTGAGAGATACCGGCCGCCCTTGAATAGTCTTTATCGCAAGGAGAGAATACTGTGCTTTGCTTGTATGGGAAGTTTAACTTTAAGGTCCTAGAGATGCCATTTACATGTTCAACCACACATTATCAGGAGTTTCCTATCACAAAATGGACGAGCAATCCAACGCGTAACATAGTGCGGTTTCCTGGAAGCAGTAAGGAAAACGGTTGATAAAATTGCAACTGCTGGTTTCAACAGGTCTTCGCAAATCCGCTTCTCTGTAACTGGATAAGATATACTACAGAAACGGGAGATTCTATAGCGTTCTCCTGATTGTGCCGCCTTAAAGAACAGTGAACAACGTGACGCTACTGAGGCGCGCCTCCTGCGTAGAGGTTCAGCAATGTAACCATTTGAAAATGTCTCAAATATCGTTTGAAAGTGCGACCAACGTGCACCTCTTTGGAAAATAGCGTGAGTGCAGTTGACCGCGCAGTGCGAGCGAATGGGATGGCTCTTGGATGGAAAAGTGCACGTCTGGTTTTTCTAATATGCATATGACCTAGAAAAGTAGCTAGGCCTAATTTAGAGTGATTAACCGTCCTTGAGATATTCGAACATAGACAATCAACTCGTATTCTTGAAGGTTGAACGCCAACAGATAAGCAATAGTTTCGATGCGAAATCTCTGGATTGTAACCATCGACCGAAACACAGAACGAACCTACTTCAATACGCCTTAAGTCTCGTGGTTTGAAAGTACACTGCCCAGCGCAACAGGGTTGAAGCTGGCGAGGTATACGACCAGAAATCCATTCACATCTTGTTTGTAACCCTTGATGTGATGGTACTCCTTAGTTGCACTTTTCTAGAGAATAGTGCAGCATTTTTCTAATGCGGCCATAAGCATAGTACAGATCGAAAACGCCTAAACTGGCAGCTTCGGCCTTTCTCATGTTAATCTTAAAGTGTCCAACCGGTTTCTTGGGATGTATGTACTGTTATCAGGTCAACGTATCACAAACGGTTGTGAAACGCCTCATTTCACACTCCACAGATTAGGTACCCCCGTGGGACATGCCAACGTTCCACTGAAACATCTTTGGAGTTGTGTCGGGACATCTTTATTTTCATACTGAGAGAATTCATATACACTAGTGTAACATTTTAGCATAAGGTTACAGTTTTTCAGTGCTACATGGGTTGGTTCTTTTTTGGAGGAGTGCTTTCTGTGATGGGCCATAACCAAGCCCTAGGACGGAAAAGAACAGCACAATCTAACTGTTCATTCTGAAACATCGACTGAAAGTGAGTGCACGAGCCAGGTTTGGTTTTGTGTGCGCATACATCTCTTCTCCGGTTCCTGTGAAAGAATCAGTTTACACTACTGTCTCCCAAACGCACGTAAGAAAGTCAAGTGGTCGTACTGTAGTGGGACGAATAACCGGATGCTTGCGAGTGTTATGCGCAGCCAAACGGTCATTTCAGAGAGAGATCTGTTACAAGGGGGAGTGTTAGGTAGACGTAGTACTTAGTTAAAGATGTAACAATCTCTTATTATTACCACTAGGCAGAAAATCAACAAAGTCAATCGTGCTGGCTTGGGGGGTAATTCGGAGGAAACAAGTAGTCCTTGTTTCCCTCCTAGAACACAGAAGTGTCTAGTTTGATCATACTTTTTAATTTTTAATTTTATTGACTTTTATTTTGCAATGTCTGCTTTACAAGCGCAAAATCGGATTTCAACGGCTTACGGAACAGAGGAGTCAGAGGTAGATTAACAGAAATTCATATTTTACTCCTGAATACGTAGTCCCAGTAACTCTTTGGCAGCTCGAACAATAACCAAGCAATTGTTGGTTTTTGGCCAAAGGCTTTGTTCACATTCTTCGAATGAAACAGGGAAAACTGCGTAGGGTGAAAACTACTTTGGGGAGGTTAGGTAGAGACTTGATAGTGATAAATTATCCATACTCAGCAAATAGTAGCATTGGCAGCTGTCGTCTGCCTGAATAGGGATGTGGAGAAGCAGCCAAACACGGTCTGGCCTGAGCTTGCGCTTTATTGTATTCAAATATCCAAGCTATTGGTTTCACTCCATATCCGTTCCTTCGCACTCCTTGCATTGACGAGGCGTTTTTGGCCAGTATGCTGTTATCACTATATGCTGTTGCTTCCTGCCTAGATTTCTCCACAGTAGCGTGCGGACAACATACTTTGACATATTTTGGTCTGTGAAGCCTGACATGTTGCCAGAAGTGATTCTCTGTGACCATTATCGTCAAAGCAATTAGACCACACCTCTGTATACGTGACCTTGGTTCGGTTGATCAACAGTGCAAACCCTCAGTTTATCCGAAGTGGACATCATTGGGTTTAATTGCTAATTAGTTCCTATTTGGATTTGTAAGTAACCCACATTCACACTCTAAACATTCCGGAGTGTCAGCCTTACAACGGTACCAGATGTGAGTTTTTGTGGCCATCGCCACACGGACCAAACTGCTTATTTGTTAACACTAGCCAGTCATGTGGTTCATTCAGGTTTGTCTTATGAGTGGTGCGGGCCACCCACAGCGTACTTTGTGGGTTTCACCTGTTTAGCTGTCCTGGCTGGTTCACTAATTACGGGTCATCAGTTGCCATGCTGATGGTTTTCACAGCTGTCCCCTCCCAGACCATCGAAACTGTATCCGATAAAGAACGTATTGTGGAGGATGGACTACTTTGAGCGAGTATGGTCAGACATCATCAGGTTGGTGCTGCTTCAACAGCATATACTCTTCGACAAATACACTCATTTGCATATCAATTTGGTTTTGGCGGGAGACTCACCTGGAACCCAGCTGAATCTCTCGTTTATGGTGTTTTTAAGCCTTTCATTATTATTACGTGTATTACGTCTAAACATATACTCTTCTTCAAGAAGAAGCAAAAACACGATTCGCCAAACAAATACACACGGGTCATTAGACGGTGGTACCCAGAAGAAGCACGGTAAAACACTTTTAGGGTATAACAACCTTATTGCAACGACCGTCGGAAGCGTTGAAAGCGGTTACTGGCTTTCACGAGGTTCTGAGTCAGGCATCTTCTTAGCGCGGTCGGAGAGGGTAAATTGACGCAATGATCTCTTTTTTCTTCCGCCAGGTAGCTGATCCAATGGGTGCATCCACAACCAACTTCTCGCAATGTTACTTTATCAGCAAGCCGCTTTCGCCAAGGATCGTGAAATCGATTCCAAGTCCTCTGAGTTCCACTACAAACTGGATGATGTATCCCGCGCGACGATAAATCTGGTTATCGGTTTGGTCTGACAGTATGCAAACGCCCCACCAAGTCACAGTTACTGCTCGCCTGGAAGAAGCATTCTCGCTTCTAAGTGACCTAAAGAGAGAAGGATCACTGTGGGTATGGATATGATATGCTTGCTGTTTTAGATTAGCCACAGCCTTGGATTTCCTATTATTAGCATCAAGTTTTCCACCGGTATTAGTCATTTCGCGTTTGGCTGCGATAACCCATAGACTCGGGGTGCGGTCAAACCATAAGACTTCTTTTTATTATCCCCTTCTCGAACGGAATGAAAGTAATGCGAGCCTACTATCAGACACAACGGTTTCAGCCGTGGGTCACGCCTGAGTTTCTGTTGATCTCTATGAACCGGCAGGAGCATTGTCTCGGCATTTACTTGAA
Source organism: Opisthorchis felineus (assembly GCA_004794785.1). Lineage (NCBI taxonomy): Eukaryota > Metazoa > Platyhelminthes > Trematoda > Opisthorchiida > Opisthorchiidae > Opisthorchis > Opisthorchis felineus. The sequence continues at coordinate 47,238 of SJOL01006332.1, read as the reverse complement.
TAAACCAGTACGCATGACAACACAGTCATCGCACACGTTGAGAGGGTGGTTAGAGTCGCACTGTTATAGGACGTCATCTACCATCAGATTCCTGTGACAAAAACTGGTAACCTGAAGACAGATGCAATTCGATGGTTTTTGTGATAGAACATTACTATGAAGGTCGGAGGCCTTTAGCAAAGCATGTTCTGCTTCTATGCTAGGCATGGTAAGCGACGTCCACAGTCCATACTGGAAATAGTTCAGTAGCAAAGATAAGTAGCCTGCTCTGTAGCGGGATGGTATGCCTACTTGCATCACCGGTCCAAGTAGTTTCGGTGTGATTCAATTCCTTAAGCTCGTCTCAAAAGTGAAAGCTCCTACGAATGAGCACGTTTCGTATTTGGGTACGATCAGGTTCATCCAAACGCTACAGCTAGAATTTTGATAAAACAAACAGACCCAGCTGGATGACTTTGAGTGGCTCCTGTAGGTCCGAGCACTGATAGTTCCCCGGACGACAGCGAGGGCTGTCTACCACCTTCTTGACACCCACTTACATACAGGCACACTAACAGTCACAAGATGTACGTCAGAGGTCACAGCGATTGGCACACAAATGACCACAACTGTGCTCCACGAACTAAAGCACGCACACAGGCTTGCACTACTCTTGTTCGTTTGTGCAAGTTAACCCAGTTGTTCTAGTGTTGCTCAGGTCTAATTGTCTATGCTATTCGACGACAAAGTAAAGCTGCAAGCACATAAAGTGAACGTCAGTTTCAAATAGCCTTGGTGATATGTTTGACATAGTAAAATAGATTTTCCTCCAAAGCTTCAAAGCTGCACAGTTGAGTAACCGGTACAATGAACCTTTTCAAGAAAGATCCATTCGAAGATAGATAAGGCGTTGGATAATCGGCGAAAACGTTCCTAGTCACGAAGAGGGCCCCCAATTGTAATCTAATACATCCCTTCCTCATATTTCTCTAGTTTATAGAGTTACGGTATAATGTGTCCGATTTCCTTAATTCATCAGAATTGTCATCACTATTTTAAAAACGCACGAATGCCGGTGAAAAGAACCCACACTGCTTTTTCTCAGTAGGCTGGCCTGGAAGGCAGGATTAGACGTTGAGCGCCACACAGATGGCAAACCTCAAAAAGATTGGGTAGAGCTAAGCAGAGACCTCAAGGAAGACAATTCTCATTCACTGTCAACATGTAGAAATTAAACAAAAATACAAGTCCGTAAGCGAACAGAGAATAGCATCCAAAGAAATTCCACACAGGGCTGTTTGAATGGCTTCAATTTAGCCTGATGCCACGGGTGGCATGGATAGCTGACTTGGTTCATCCATGCCTAATAGACTGGCCGGTCCACCATGGCTGCGCGAAATCTCACTCAGCGCAATCCACCCCCCTTCGAGAGTCTGCTTCCATAAAGTAACCTACGGAAGATGATAGAGACGAGATTTCAACAAAATTAGAAGGCACCAATTAAAATAACATACATAAAGGTACCTGAAACGAATACGGAGTAGCTGGGGCATGAGAAGTCTAGTCGAAAAACTATTTAGATACGTTGAGAAGGGGTAACGGCAGGGTTCGAACAACCCTGTGAAAATTGTTTCAGGAAAACCACATGAAGAAGACGGTTCCATTAGTGAGGGGTGGGTGTAAATCGTCACAGGAGTGTACAAAAAAAATGAATTGAAAGTATATAAACAACCAATACATACAGTCAATACAAGAAGCATTAAGTCAGAAGTAGAAACAAGTGTTGTTTTGTGACTAGCACCAAAAGCCATGGGACACCTATACTTCTCAAAAAATTATGAATAGCGCTTCTGTTGACAATGAGCAATATATTCAAAGAGAAAGCATTGATCCTTGTTGGCCTCGTTTCCCAGTTAGGGAGTTTGACAGATGTGTGTGAACGACTCGACTACCGGGGGCTTAAGAGTATCAGACTGCCAACCCAATCTCAACCAGTTTTCTACAGAGAAACGGGAAACTGATATTCGAAACAGTTGGATCACTATGATGTGAATCAATCACTAAAAAACCTTATCTATGCTTAGCTGCTTATTGACCGTTGTTTTGGAGAAAATGACGGGTTTCTGCAAGACGCGAACAACCGCATGTTTGGAAGTGAATACAAATTTAGCCAGCAATATTCTCCTTCACATCAAACGCAACCATCCAGGAACGAGGTCACCGTATTTGCGCGCTTTATTAGGAGTGGTGCGCCGAGTAGTCAGGTGCATTGCGCACCGAGTGAAAAGTACATGCAACATTCAACGGGGCCATGTGTTTCACGTGCGAACAACAGCTGCTGACGGTCACAATTCGCGGACAAAAGTACGGGGACAAACTGTTTGGGAGTAGCTGACGTAAGAAGTAACGTTAGGTTGTGAATTGTGCGGAACTCGTCGTCGGTCGCGGGCAGCTACGATCCCAGCATGAATCGAGCCAGCTCACCCGCTCGTAGAAGCTGACAGCAGTAAAGTAGACAAACACTCCAAAACTGACGTCAGGCTGACTGATTTTTTATAAGTGTGCAATAATGCCATGCGCAGTAGCTGGCAAAGAAGGCTGGGGGGACGTAGTACGACTATGTTGGGATAGAGGGGTTGCAAATATCCTCCTTCATCCATCGATAGGTTTTTCGAAAAACAATCACAAGAAGCTTTCGCTTCATTCACTTTCATCGGCCCGACTCAAAGCTGAAATTTGGAAAATTCTAGCTGAGTCAAGCATAATATCCTGAATGAGTGAACGCGTACGTGAGCGAAGCAGAAGTTAGCCATGAAGCGATGCAGTTGTAGCATCCTTTCGACGTATGGCTGCCTGATAGTTACAGAAAGCGAGAGAGACGAAATACTGATGAGTTGTTCTCACCCAGCCAAGAAGTCAGAACTAGACCCTTAGCTCAGACCTGTCAATCATGTGGCTGTGCAAAGTGCAATCTCAAGCAATTTTTTGTTACACGGGTATGGAGATATGAGGATCGGCCAACCCTGATTTCTGAAGGCGACGGGGCTGTAGAAAATGAAATCAGAGAGAATGCATCATAACGTCGGAATATGACTTTCTCTATCGGTCTGCTCTTGAACGTATGACGCATTGATGCGGCTAGCTGAAGACCGACTACCTAGCCCAGGAGGTTTCGAGTGCCGGACGACGTAAGGCTCCTATAGGGTTGTGTGGTATTACCCTCCCAAATGATGGGAAGGGATGGATTGGCACTACAATGACTTTAGGTTGGTTGCATTCTGTCGAAATCACTGGGACCTGGAAAACCTCGCTATAATGGGAACGTCCGCGAATGTGTATGAAAAAGTAGACAAAAAACTAAGTATAGTACTAGAAAGAAACAAGCTGCACTCATCAGCTTGTAAAATGCAAGTGTTGTTTGCAAACACTTTCGTGATAAGGAGGCGCGACCTTGCCTCAACACACCTAATCTATATACAGAATTGTCTCCCAAAACGGGTGTTGTCATACTCTACAACGTCTTGACCTGACTTACGGTAGAGAAACATCGGCGTTGATGTAATGCTGTCGATGATGATGATGACTGAGCCTGACTCAAGGTCGAAGCATCATATTTCATCACTAAGAGAAGACGGACAGCCGACACTTGAACTGCTGCAAAATGCAAATCACTCCATAAGGATTGTAGCAATACAAATCAGACCATCTGGTGAGGTCGATGTGAATAATTTCCAAAAATAAAGTGAGTCCAGAAATTCAGCAATACTGGTTTCACAGCTGAATTATTCGGATTTAAGCACTCATTCGCAAGATAAGGCAACGGTTCCTAATAACAAAAGGTGCTAAGAATGCAAACATTTCCGAGTCGGCCATACTCCATATGGGCATTTTAGCTTGATCAAGCTTATCACAATAGAACAATGGGCAAGTTGAACATGAACCGACTAGTTTCAAAGGGGCCTCTAGCCTATGTCCAGCTAAAAATGCCAAAGCTGTTTTGAAGTGTTATCAATGGGCAGTTTGAATGCATCCAAAGAAGTCCATATTCCAGTAGCATGTTTTTTAACCCTGGACGAAGTCAAAAATGCTATCGGATATCCGATCAACCGTTTGTTCTGGATTTCCGTCACTCAAACGTACCTGTGAAGACAACTGTGTCGTATTGTATACTTCGTCTGCTGATGACAAGTAAGCATGTGTCGATCCACTGAAGACTGGAGCGCGTCAGTGTCCAAGCGGCCAGTCCAAGGGCTAGAAAGTTCACAAGTTGCGCGCACGTGCAAATGAATTCAGACCGGGCACACTCGCTGCATCGCTCACAAGCCCGTTTGTCGATGTCTCGCCGAAGTAGGTAACACTAGTAAGTGATCGAACTACGATACTGATCAATCTACACGCTCACCCTCGCAGATGTTCAGATGGGCAAGGTGAACGTAATACAGGGCTGACTACGCAGGCCGGTCTGTGGGCAAACACGCTGTAGTTAGGGCTGACATGATGTGACGAAACTGGTTCACGCAGCGTAAAGCCGATTAAGATGAAAATTGAAGTGCACGTGTAAAACTGGATTTTGCACGGTCATGAAAAAAGGTACACAGGTTTAAACCTCGGTTAACCGAAGCACCCTGCTTCCGGGACAGTTTTGGGGCTCCAGTGTTAACCGAGTGCATCCTCCCTCACGTGATATCGCGTTAACAGTTCTGTGATAAGTTACCCGCGGCTAAGGCTTCTTGGTTGATCAATCATATCTTTTCAAGTTCCCTCATATCTGCACAACTCATCAGACGCCTCGAGGACTAGTCATACACAGCGCTACAATTCAGTATAATGAAAATTCACTTATGTTTGAGCGAAGCATTGCTTAATTTTAATCGACTCAAAACGATCTTAGCAGCCTCAATCATAGAAATAGTGAGTGTTGTGCTTTAAGACGACTGACGATCACACCACTTACACTGACCGTTTCACCTACGACATAGTTTTTTAAAAAGGTACTTGTTGTGGCGCACGAATCAGTGTCTGTGCAACTACTAATGACTTGCTTATCAAAGACCCCATCTCTATTTGATGGATTTGTCGTGAAATCCGAGGTCTGGTGTTTTACGTCCACTCTGATGCGCGTGCAGCTGCAACAGCACAAATGATATCACCTCCGAATGACGCGGTGTCATCAGTAGTATGTCTGTCATCATCAACTCAAGTCCAACCCAAAAACAAATGCCTCAGTGCGGTTACTAAGGCTGTGCGCAACCGCTGTCGAGACCAGCCAATTCACGTGTTTCATGCCATCACGTGATAGTGCGACCTTGGCCGGGAGCGAATGAGGTGGGTGGGGAGGCTGAATGCGTGGGCTAAGCGGCCTCACATACGTGCACGGAAATCAGCAGGCAGTCGAAGTCGACGATGAATCATCCCAGATGTCATCCGTAAACTTGAAATGGTGGTAACATCCTTGGCCTGATGAGTATGAACATCACACCCAGACGAAGGATGTACGAACGCGTCAGGTCACAGCCGCAGTCCAACTGCGAACAAAGGCCAGTCACGTGCTGCCTGGGGCGTGCTGAAAACGTGCGAAAAACAGACAGGGCGTGATCCGACACTGCTACGCGTTAGGTCGAGCGAATGGAAATCAAGACGATTTACTGAGGTTGGTGGGATTCAAACGAGGTTTGATTCAACGTTCTTCAGGGCGAAACCGGTAGGTGACCAACGGCAAATCGTGGCCTTCCTCTGGCCTTTTTGATGGGAAAACTTCAAAAGTGCTTTCGTTTGCCATCCATTGGGGGTGAATTTGCCAGGTGAATAGACTATTCGCTGTCGGCTGATTCACAGGACTCCTTGTTCATGTGACCCCGAAAGGTACAATTCCAGTGGACGCAGATTCGGTGGCCGCCAAAGGGAAGCATCAAGACCTACCCATTTATGGGTGGAATCTCGTATTCTGTATTCTGTTATCAGCTTCGTGGAATATGCTTCGGCTCCGCCTTGCAGGAAATGCATAGTGAACAGCCGTTCCAGAGACAATTCATTCAAACAACGAGCGGGCGCACTTAAGTAGATCAAAATACCTTTATGCATTCAGTGTTTCTTCAGTAATGTGAAGATCAATTATTGGGCGCTGTGGACTCCACATCAGGTGCACACTATTGGGTTGAACTGGCTGAGCTTACTGATTGGAAGGTCCGTGGCTCGAATCAAGCCTTTTCATCTCGACTGCTCCTGTCTAGGCTTGGACAACCTGACAGTATCTCAGTCCTCTTGCTTCCTTCGGGAGGCATGGCAGCTATGCATCAAAAGGATATTATAGCTGAACTATTATTATTAGGTTGGCTTAAAACTACCAAAAGATTACCATCGCATAAACAGAAAACGGACTTGTACGAGATCATATCTTCCTGAAGAGTGCACGTGCCGATAAAAAACCGGTTGCAGAAATCACAGTGTTGGTAAACAGAGTCAGCTTTGAAGCACAGCATTCGCCGTACATTGCTCTTCGAAAAGCTCGACGTCTCAGTGACTAGTCGTGCGAGTTTTCGTCGATGAACTCTGAGCTGAGGCTTCAGACCCTCGACCCTTCTTTCTGCTGCGTAGAACTGTTTGTGGCTACCCTGGTAGCAGCCGTCTGAGCACTAATCCCCTTGATTTTTACGTTCGGATGTTCCACTGAAGTTAGTCATTAAGGTCTTCTATTCACAACATAGTTTGTGGTACCCTTCAATAATATTTTTAAACGGAAAGCAATGCACAAAGGTCGCCTCAAGTTTTCGTTGGTAATTCACTCAAGATATCGAATTACTTTCCATGAAATCATCGGGTTAATGAAATGTTGGATAGCCTACTACCATTTCCACCCTTTCAAATAGGACGAGTCCCCGAATTTCAATTAAACATTAAACTGGACTCACTTTTTCTATGGGACTGGTCATTTAATCAGACCAATCTGATGGGTCTCAAAAAGAGCGAAACCGATAGCGAGCTGCTCGAGATTTTCCATCGACCTTACGCGTATAGTGTCATCTGCAAGATAGCACATCGATATCTTGGGTATCGTTCCAAATGAAACATGAGACAGCCTTTGTGCACAACATTCAGTCTCCCGTTAGCACCAGTTTCATTTGCAAATGGATGTTTATCTACTTGAATTTATGTTATGTTTATGAACAGTCTTATCGACCAGCATCAAACAGCTGGTGCCCGCTCATGTGCAAGCCGTAAATTTTGAGGCAGCAGGACGAGTAAAACACCATCAATCCTATTGTTTTAATTTTTTGGACCCCGACTCAACTTCGGGACGTTTGACCAAAGAAATCAATTAATCACAGCTTCGACAGAATCCGATGCTGGAACCGCCTCACAAAAACGTCCGTGAAATTTGTGAGCAACCTTATGGTGGTCATAGCAACGGTACCGATACATTTGGTGCTGTGCGTTGTAAACCTAGCTCCATGACTGGACAAGGTCACAAGACGGGTTTCATCTGATGGATAATACGAGCCAGTCAAGAAAGCCTGGGATACCGTTGTCTGGAAGTACCAAAATGGTACCAGAATTGACTACCCCTACTGAGAACTCCTACCTGAAATCTGATGGTAAGAGTATGCATGCATTTCCTCCCAGGTTTGACTTATCTTGCCGCATTCGTTTTCCGATGAATGTATCTCAAACTGGCACTGGCACTGCAAATAAATAGGGCGGTTATCCCGTTGTGTTCACTTCCGGAAGGCTGAGTGCCGCGTTGAGGAAAACGGACGTGAGTCGTTGGTAGAGGATTGGGCTGTTGATCCCTATGTACAATTCTCGAATAGAAAATTCACAACTGTATCTGATCAAGTTTTACATCTCACCTATCACCCATCAAAAACTCACCACAAGTCTTCAGCAGTAACGGTTGAACGATTACATATAGCCTTAAGTTCTTTGTATAATGATATTCAGTCTAGACCCACTAGAAATATTCCTCAACTGAACTATATTTATCGATAGAGACAATGTATGGACCGTTGTCATAAGATCGTCTGCCTGTTCAACCGCTTTTAGTGGGTTGTCATCAATAATTGCTGACACTGTTTCCGATCAACCGTCAATTCCTTGAGACGGGTCTGAAGTGTCACTGTGAGACGTCACTTTTCAGAATTTTAGACTACAGGAAAAAACAGTCACAGTTGGACTGCTATCATGTTCTCAATAACTTGAAGACTTACATTCTGATAATTTTGATGGCAACAATGGAGTAGTTGGCTCGCTTTGCATGTTGGTGACTAGAAATCGACAACGGTGCTGCATAGTATGCAAAGGAAAGTAACTAATGCTAGCATGAGCATTCGAAATTGACCCCTTCACCCATGCTTTGACCACCATTGGTCCTTTCTGAACAGAAATATTGGGCTTCGGTGTTTACTGATTCTTCTTCTTATTGACAAGAGATGGATTTCACCACTGATGCAGATCCATGTATTCATGCACCAAGAGAAACGCTCAGTCGAAGTGGAGTGTTGCATGTACTGGTAACCGACAATGCAATTCGATCTCACTGACAGATCGGTTAAGGGGCGTTGGCTGTCGTCATGTGCATGTGGCACCGAGGCATACAGAATCACACGGTCTAGCAACAACTTTTAAGCGTACCCTCAAGGAGGCAATCTACTAATCCATCAACATTATACTAGATGAGATGTGGGGTGGGCAGGCGATGGCACAATGCTATTCATGTCATTTTAGGCGAAAGTCTTGCCAAGCTGTTCAGGTCCAGAATTCTGCCTACCATAGAGACTATAAAAATCTACGACACCAGAAGCGTGATGGATGTGGTCGTTATAAGCAAACTGCTTGTCTTATTCCATTCCATTTAAAACCGTGTGACCATTGACCTTGAGAAGTGTGTAGTTCTGTGTGCACCAATATACACATGCTTGTAACTGTCAATACGATTTATGCATAGCGGCATGTTGGCTATTACCTAAGTCCGTAGATGTGTAATGCATTCACCCAGCGCGGAGCATCACATTTTCACACGGTCTCTCGCCGACATCAGCTTGAAGGGACGAGAGCAGCGATTCCTCGGATCAGTGAACCGACGGGTGTAGGTTAAAATTATCCCACTGAACACAGACATGAAACTAGCCCGAACAGACTAAGTGTGTGTGCGGCGGCCTTGCGCGTGCGCGCGCAATAACCGTCCTGCGTCATCTGAACAGCAAACATCGTCCCTCCAGTACGGCCTGGTTGCCAGCATGGGTCCCACATGGCGTCTCAGGCACGTCGTCATAGCGATACAGAAAACAAATTGAAAACCAGGACAGACGGATCACTTGTCGAAAACCGGATCAGACGGCTTGTTACGAGGAGACAGACGTAGAGGTGGCACAAAGGAACACTTGCTTTTGCTTGCATATGCGTCAAAACCCTGCTTAGTGGACAAAATGCAGTTACGTTCATGTAGTGGCGGTAACCACACCGAGAAGCCTAAGCGAAATGACAGGGTCGAAATCCAATGATGAGGTTAACCTGTCTACTGAAAAATGATTCTCCGAGAAAAATGAGCGAGGAAACTTTGTCATATCACATAAACATGGTAAACGGGCAACCGTGCTCACTTTGTTGTCTCCACCGGAAACAGCCAATATGTTACCCGTGATGGACCAGGACACATGCCAAACAACATCTGCATACGTATTCAATACGACCGGGGACCAACTTGTTCCGCCCGGGCGATGCACATAGTCTTTCGGATCCACTGTTGCACCCATGTGGACAGCACCAGGTTCGTCCAAACCCACAGATACCCACACAATTACCCGTCCGTCCTGACCACAGGAGGCGATCATTTGACGAGCCACATTCAAACTCGGTGCCCAAGCGACATCGCGAACCCAGTCGGAATGGCCCTCTAGACGGGTTTCTTCAATCCATTCCGTGGCTCCGGAGGCGGTATCTTCACTGTCACGTGTAAGACAAAAGAGCGACAACATTTGAAATGACCCCAGAAATGTGACGAGTGCCAGTCTGGACTGCGGCACCCAGAAATCTGACCAGATATTCAAGAGCACACATTTCTGAACAACAAACCAACTGGAACAGGGGTAAAAAATGGCTGGACTTTCATCACTACGAACAGCGTTAGAAAGCGAAGAGTTTGGAGAACGCCATCCGCCACGTGTTATTTTAGTATCCGGACATTCCGAGCCATCAATGGTTTGGTCATTGAAATTTCTTCCCTATACAGTCAGTCGCCGAATCTTTCTACCTGATGCATTGATTGTTTACGAATTACTAAGGTAAGAGCGAACCCTTCCGTATCGTCCAACTTATATCAAGATGTTAAAATGTCCGTCTACAACTAACACACCTTCATTCACGATAAAAGGGAATGGCATCTTGGTCATACACACATTCTTAGTACATCGCCAACAACAAACAAAAGTTCTTCAAATCAATCACATGAAGAGCTAGTACCTAGGTTTCGACTGAGAGAAGGCAAAAAGTCAGGAATGAAGGTGGATTAGTCGGCGTGTAAGCCACTTGGGTTTTTGAAGCGCTCGTACAGCTGAACGTAACGCATCTTTTTACGGTATTCCCGTCTGCACTCCAGTGTCAGTTGACCGATAAGCACTTATCCTCCGTTCTCCAAAACTCAGGCAGCCATCATATGAAAAAAAATTATGTACTCCTGTGGTACATCCTAATGGTTGGACCCCCTCCATACAGACTGAGTAACGTGGTAAAAACACCGATGGGAATCGCGGTTGCTGTGTGAGACAATGGTAATGGCGGGTAGTGCTAACCCCTAAGAGTCCATCATGGCAATTTGGGGAATGGTGCTCTCCGAAGTGGGCTGTTGGAAAGCAATGAAAAATACTGTAGCAGAACAATGTGGTTTACCTTGGTTGGGATAAGGTGAACGTGACGGAGCAATTTCAGTGTCACGGGGAAGGGGCCATCTATCGTCCAAAGTATACGTGACTCAACTCAAGGAGCTGTATTTTATACAAATATACTAGTAAATCATTTGGGAGAGTGATTGTTTACACTGTGGAATTGCATCTCTAATTCATACTGATAATCGCTGGGGGCATTTACAAAGATGCAGGAGAATACGAGCTGTTTAATCTGGTTATACTTTCACTAGAATGGGCCATACTGAAATACACCTTGTCATTGGCGCGTAGGATTTCCGTAAACACTTGATGAAACAAGTGTTGAAATCAGGTGTTGACTTTAGTGGCAATCGTCAAAAACTTCTGCAATATTAATTTTCATCGTCCTACAAATTAGTGACTGTTAAGCCGTTAGTTCAGATTATAAAAGCATATTAAATCCGCTAATGCTATAAAATCCCTGTTCTTCTAAGGATCACCTTTTAACAACATTTATTCATTTTACTTCCAGACTTCGTATAATAGACTGGGTGTTTCGTTTTTAATTTTTTAAATACATATTTCACTGGTACTGTGGGTCGAAAAGCCCGGGACTAGTTGGTGAAGTTTTAAAAGTGACCAACCGACCACGATCGTTTCATAATACGACGGGATGAAAAAGGGAGTATAAGGCAATTCCAATCCCCAACTTGCAAACGCCCATAAGCGATAACGAATGTCTTTGATGTTGCCCATCCGGTGCAGTACCGGGCCACACGGCTTGGTACTGAGCTGTCATATACGCGTCATATGACCGACCATGTTGTAGGCTTGCCTGAAGAGAGCCAATCAGGGGGAAACTGAAGGGGGATTATGCTTTTTGTTTCAAAACTAACCACATCTTACCGTTTTTGACAAAGATACATGTGCACCACAACGCGATAAGGTGCATGCTGTCATAAAAAGTCATAAAATGGGGTTAAGCCAGAGGTACTAAGCATTATTTACCTGTTCGGGAGATAATGGGTACGGCATGATGAGTTCTCAGCGTGCATGCCTTCCCACCCTTCACGTGCATCAACTTACAATACTGGAAACAAGATAAAGTAGTTCGACGTGAACCTGACTACTGTAAAGGTAACCGTTTTAGAGTTGGTTGGCCTAATGCCAAGCATAAGGGTGGTGGAACGGACGTTTAACAAACATTTGAATTCGTACACGCCATGGCCTGTGCGCATAGGCGAGATAGTCCATCATCCAAACATCCAACCGTCGTTAATCGGATCAGGCATCAGAATTGTGTGGATGGGATTGTGTTCCTCCACCATCTCTAATTGATAAGTCAACAACCAACCGTGCCAGGAAGGAGGAATGTGACCATCAGAAGCAGATGTAATGACCGCAGATATCGGCCGGTGACGTTCGGTAGAGGGACAGGTCAAGACGCAGACACGTGACGGATGAATGGCCTGATTGGAGGGTGAAGCGAGTGGCATGGGATGAGATCGCCAGTGCTTCTGAAATGCATTACCAGTTTAATGAGTCCAGGGTCATTTACACACACACACACACACACACACACACACACACACAGTGGCAAGCGTATTCATGCAACCACACACACGGGTGTGCGCGTGCGCTGCTCATGTCTTCAGACCAGGTTAAAAGAGTCAAAGCAAGCATGCGGCCAGCAAATACACAGAGCTAGGCAAGTAGGCAAGCTCGAGAATGGGAGTCCTACAACGGGCACGTGTCCAACATTGCGTAGCCATGACGCCTCAAGGTGTAGCTGACAGCATACAAACTATTGTGTCCCAGCTTCGTACCAATGATGGGGAATGAAAACCCTTGCTTGTCCGTAATGGAGAACGCATGCGTGTTTTGCGCGTATTGTTGCCACTGGGTCGGAGGGTAGGCAGGTCGATAGGTAGGCGCGTGGGTGTGGTAAGAGATCAACAGTGCACGGAATAAATCAGGCCACATGGTTATAAGGCCTGTAGGGGCGTAGATACCGTTCGGTAGGTTACGCACGAGTTGCTTTTCGATATGGGTACGGGTTAAGGCTTCACAATAGATTCAACGGATTAGGTCTGGCATGGACCCAGAAAATGATTTACACTTTACAGAGCTAGATATATCCTCGAGAAAGAATATCACTGAGGCAGCAAAACTCAACGCCACTTGGGCCATCAAAAACAGAGGATAATTGAAGTATTAGATAAGGCTGCATTGGTGCATATGTCAGTCCTCACCTTTTTCTACATGAGTGCGTGATCCATGGACATCTACACATGACTAGCGCCTAGAACTAGCCTTGTAGCATTATTGTTGTCCGAAAACAAGATTAACTTACTATTCCGACATAGCATACGAACACGCCTATCCGTCGAAGCAAATCGGTCCCCTAAGTAAGCAGCGATAAGCTGCATCCGGATGAAACCCAACGCCCTGCCAATAGTCATCAACACTAAATACCCGGGGAATATAATGGCTGCTTGTTGCCTCACTAGGTAAAGACGACAAGTTCAGTCTTGTTGAGTAAACAAAACGTTTCAAAATATTCTGAAAAGTTGAATAGAATAGATGTGATGGACCGACAATAGTGCCTGAACAGTTGACACGTGACCAGCAGGCGCTGCACTGACGCTAATGTGCATTGAGTGCAAACGGACTTCAGAGTGAATTGCATGTGAGAGTCAAACTTGGGACACGGTTCAGCGTACATAAGCCACTTCAGGCGAAATGCATGCAGTGGTCATTCTCAATAGGAACTTCCCGTTGAATCCGGCCAAAGCGGGCTGTCTTTTCTAAGCAAGGAGATGCTCATTTGCGGAGATCCATCGGATTCCTAGTTTTATATGAGAAGTGAACGACCCTTAAGTTGATTGATCTCTGAGGAAGTCGGTGGTCTGTTAACAGTATCCTTTGTTCAGTTGAGGTTGTTTGAACTACAGTGCTCTCACAGCGGGAAATAAACATGGCATGTTACCTGGGCCGCAAAAGACCATCATTTGAACCAGCCAATAAGTGATCATTTTCGCGGCCTTGAAATAATTCCACTATTCTTTTTAAAGAACCCGAGATAACTCACTAGTTAAGGTACGAAACTCCTAACCAGAAAGTTCGTGGTTCGAATCCAAGTCTGGCGTTTCGATTACTTGTGTATAGGCTCGGACAAACGGCAGTATTTCAGCCCTCGTGCATCCCTCGATTTGAAAGACAACTATGCACCGAGAGGGTGCCACAGCTGAACCATTACGGTTGATTATTGTCATCATTATTCTTTGTTAATCACTACACCATCTTTATTTGGGCCATTTGGTCGTCATCAGATTTCCCCATCAAGTAAATAGCATAAGTTACGGCATAATTCAACATAGAATTACGGAGATACCAATTTTACCACACTTGCCAGTTGTCATCTCCCTGTGATTTGACGTAATTCAACAGTAGGAGAGTCTGATTTCAGCTGATCTCTGTATATGATAATGGATTGCACGGTGTGCGATCCAAAATGGATGGAACTAGTCTACATTGTTGGTATCTTTGTATCTTCGCAGGTTTGCATTTATTCTAAAGACAGAACCTACTTGTTAACCAATCTGGAAGTGCACTTATTAGACCAGCTTCAGATCGCCGTGCATGGACTGCCATGATCCAAGAGATTAGTAGACCTGGTTCATCCGCAAACTCGAGACAGCCGTCTTAAAGCAAATTAGATGAGTTGTTCTTCATTTTCTCTGGCATCCGAATATGTAGGCTGAAGAAGTTTGGTAATGCTGCCAACTGAACCAAGTGCTATATTCGATACATATATGGTAGCATGAACTCTGGTGAACTCTACTGTTACACCTAGAGGTTCGAATCAAATCACATCATTTATTTAAGGTATCCGTTCCGTGAATGGCCGCTACGCAACCTTCAATAAAGCAATAGTTGAGATACTCTCAGACTGCCCAAGAGTAGATATGATTACTAGAAAAGTCAATTGGAACGAAGGACCTCTCAGTCAAGATCACATATCTACAGCCGATCGAGTGAGTGGCTGATGAACTATAATAAACATATATGCGCGTAGCTGGGTTGCAGCTTTGCACCCTAACACGCCTGACAGTCAGTATCATATGTTGGTTATAATGACAAACAAAAGCAGAACTAGACAGCTAAGCTACAGGGTTCGGTGTATTCCATTACCGAGTAATTCGAACATGTCACGTGGATAGTCGTGCCAAAGAGTAATCACATAAATTCGTTGTCTATCTGGCTTGTATTTTTTTCCGGAAATCTGTTTATGGTAATGTCTAGTGTAACGTCGAAATCAGTTTCTGGACACTAGCTGGAACAGTCCAGACAGTACTTGAAATCGTTTGGAGACTTGACGATTCCTTACTTCTCTGCCCAAGGTGCACCGTAAAAGAAGTGATGGAGACACGCCACTAGGACTAACCAGAACGGGGAAGAAAAGACATTTTCCACAGCGAAGGCAAACTGGGAATGTTGCAAACGCATCGCTTCAAGTAGTATGCCGGTGTAATTGAAGCGAACGGAATCATTCAATGACATACGGTCACCTTACACAGGGATACTAATGGGGAATGACCAAACTGACCTTGAGTGAAACCAAAGGTGATAGCCTCAAGTGACTACACTGTGATTCCCGGGTGTAACGTAAAAACTTATTTGGAAATAAGAAACAGAGTGTATCTTAGGTCCGTTTATTATTTATTGACGTAAACCAGCACGTTAATGTGTGAAGGTTATACGGAACATTTACCACTAGGGAGGGGGACAAAATTATCACATAGGATCGCAAATTCCCGTAAGATTGAGACATTTCAAGGAGTTGTCTGATAGTAGGCGGATTTTTGTCTGTTTCACGACATTCAACGAGTGACGCATGTTGACATTCGTTGGTCCCGAAGATAGCACTCTCCGTTCCGATAAAAAGTGGCTTTAGGTGAGAGTCATCACTTTATCCGAGGCACCTCGGCGATCGACCATTAACAAATTAAAAAAACGCTCCCAAACCGTAGGATACCTCGTCGTCTGCTGTCGATTCACTAGATATGGCTAAAGCACGGTGAACAGCTGTCCATGAATTACGACTTGAGAATGTTTAAAAACGGAGAGATACAGAAAGCAAGAGATACATCTAACAATGAATTTGGTGAATAAGCGAATCTTGTTCATGCAACGTAAGCACGGTTCGGGGGCAACCGAAACTGTTGCTTGCCTGTGCACCGTGAATCAGTGATGTAGGGCATGCGTGTGCGGCGATTACAATGGTCCAAAACTAGTTTGATATGTGCCCAAAGGCAGATATTTTTTACCTGCGCCACAGCGACAGTGATAAGGCGGCACATGTGATTAATAAGCCTGCTAGGCATCTTATGGAGCGTCGGGACGGATGGCTCTGAAATGGTTGCGGTTGCAGAAACCGAACTCGGGGGAGGGGATAGTGAGTAACTCAGACAACAGATAAACGTGTGTGGTGGGAGCTGGTGGTCCACTTTTTGGAGACTAGACGTTGGACACCCGCTTTGACGTGCGACCACTGGCATGAGCAGTATCGACCGCATTGGCTTACGAGATAGTTCAGGAGTTTATACATCGCTAAGTAAGAGTGAGAACCACCCAAACATTGTAAGTGTATGATGTTGAAAGCACCACTACGAGCGTCGAAATTCGGGCATTTCGCTCACAGCTGACGCCAATAAATTCTACACCATTATTACGTGACACACTGGACCCGAAACGTGCAGTCGCAATCAAAGTGCACGAATTATTCATGAAGCTTCCTGGAAAAAATAAGATCCAATGAATCCGCACACATGAATGCCGATCCATATCACCAATCGGATTCAACTTTAACGTGACAGTCCAGTTTACACCTTACCGTGTGGTATCAATTAGTGGCAGCGGGAACAACTCAATCCCGGTCCACGGAATTGTTAAAGAAACGCGGTACTAACATCAGTCGCAAAAGTAAAACATTAAGTTTATGGATAAAAGACCGAGAACGAAGTAAACACAATTATTGTGATGGTGCGTTTCTCAAGGACGCTGGGTTTAGTGCGACAGAAAAAAAAATCGTTCAGCTGTAGCACCCTTTCGGTGCCTAACTGCCATGCCGCCTGAAGGAATCACGAGGGCTGGGATACTGCCAGGTTGTCCAAGCCTAGACAGGGGAAGTCGAGAGGCAGAGGTCGGGTTCGAACTGGATCAAAGAAATCTGTAGTGTATTTTACCGGTCTCGAGAACACAAGCAATTTGGATATATTGAGGCGAATTTGTTTGCAAGAAAAAAAAAACGGATAGTACATCACACAATCTGAATAGCTTCGTTTTTATCCAAAAAAAGTAGAATTATTTTTTATATTCGCTTACGTTCCGGAATTACGTCACACAGAGGTGATGACTGCTACCATGTTTCACAACACAAACATTAAACGCATTATTGTAGCAAGAATGGAATGTACCAACCAGGTACCGAGAGAAAATCGAGTAAGACCTGGCATAATATTATGCAGACACACTTGGCCAGTGACGTCTAATTCAAAGTGGTCGGAACAAAAAGCTGATGGCCAAGGTTAGCATCTAACCGGAAATAATGAAAAAAGGTGGATTACGTAAGATTCTTATGAATTACGGACTAAGCTGAATCACATGATCACATTCAGTCCAAGAGACGATAAACGTATGGCCGCTTAGTTATTGTTATAGATTTCATGTATGACATTCTGTATTACATAGAAGGGCAGTCAAGCAGTGTGAATCTATAACATCAGGCGGTCGCATACATACAAATACTTCTCTTAGAGATCTAAAAAAGTGAATCGTCGTAACGAGGTAAGCAAACTACGCATGCTATGCGGACATATAGATGAAGAAGGTAAGCCACATCGACAGGCTGAATGAGTGAACACGGGGTAGGGGGTAACAAGAAGATTCCATGCGTGCCAGTGTAAGAGTACCCATTTTATTTGTCATCCCGAACAGGCAAACAAAACTGATGAGTCAGGTAAAAGTACCCACATCCACTCCAAGAGTGTTCGACCACTCCCCTGTGTCGTCCCGTTTTTACAACTTCTATCAACCCAGACCTGCTCAGCATCACTCGAAACATATTGGTTTTGCGATACAAAATTCCCTCGACCTTAAGCTATACAATAATTCTTCGTACTATACCGTTCCACCCATGATGATACTACCGTTGATTGGTGGTAAAACGTTTGCCACCGAATTGTTTAGATCGGCGAACAAACCAACGGCCTGGCTGTCTTAATGTAGGCTACAGTTATCCTCGACACAGTACATATGTCATTGGTAGGACGAATTAATTTAGTAGAATCGACCAATCTTATAGTAGAGATGGTTTATTACCTTGGAAGTTTGCTACAAGCTTCAACTCCACATCACCGATCGATTCATCATTGTGACTCAGAGAAAACGTTAAAGATTTTCACCGCATCTTCTACATCACTGTGGCGATCGACTCTCCCAGATGTGGGACGAAACACATCTCAACAAGGTTATGTGCATTTCTGTGGTGGATCCAGCGATCCGATGGGAAAAAGATCCTTTCTGTTTGCTTATTGCATTTCGTTAAGGGATAGTAAAGGGGTTGCTTAGTAGCCGTCGCAGACTGCTTGTATAGACAATCTCTGATCGGTCTGGTTTCGTATCAGAATGTTTGGGATATGGATGATCATGAAGATGACTCGTTTTCATAGCCTTACTTAAAAGGCTTGTCTGTAATGGGCATACGTTTACAGGAGTTGGTCGTTGGGAGAATCCAAGATATTAAGTGGTAAGCAGTCTGGTGAGTGACAGTAACGTCCCTCTAGGGGTGACATTCACATAGGGCAAAGAATAACCAAGTATTTGTGCAAATGATGTGGACAGTGGGAGCCACAACAGAATGAAGACTTGTCCCACGTGTGTCAACATATGACTTACTAACTACGAACCTGTGACGTGAATTTCCCATTAGTATTCGGCCGCTTAGTGAACCTAGCACATTCAAAGCCGCTACACGGTCCAGCACTGATCACGTGATGTGGTGGCGCTGACAAAAACATTAAAAACCAGCGTTACGAAAGGAAGCCCCAAGGGAATTCAGGCCGCGGGTGATGCACGTTGTCTGCCCAATATATGCGCCTGAATCAAGTAATCCTCGACCGGGGGGGGGGGGGATTTGAGGGGGGAATGGACACAAAGATTTGAAGGCACCAGTGACTGGAAAACTGACTGGTGGTCCTGTTCATTAAACGTTTGAAACATTTGACAATCGTTCTCACCATTCTCCAGTCTATTTTTTTGCTGTGCAAGAACTACTGTCTCTTATGCATTCGCGTTTGTCAAAGGTACCATCCATCGGGGATCTAGTACTTTTGAAGGCTTACCTATCTATTTGCTCGAACGACAGGTTAGTAAGTAGTGTAGTCCCTCACTAAATTTCAAGATACACATCTCATATATGGGTTGGATTATTGAAAGATAATTAGGGCCAAGTACAGCAAATTTCTTGCACCCAAAGCGATTATTATTGATGGTAGATGCGCGGTCAACACGTGTGCGTTAGCATAATCCAAGGGACATCTAACACTACTTAGGGCTTGTCAACGAAATCCTACACATACAGAAAACCAAAGTGGTGCGAAAATAACATACTGAATTTTAAGGAATGCACGAAGCAAATAGGAGGTTATACCGAAATGCCTCTTGTCTGATCAAGTACTGCTTTGCGTTTGCTGGAATTGACTGACAAAAAACGATCACAAGCTTCGTATTAGCTGAAATGGATTTCAAAATTATCGTGTTCTTATTACGATTTGTTAAGATTCTGGATTGCGTTTGCAAAACACGGGAAAAGTAATGAGTAGCACTCGCAGTATGACCTTGAGAGGGGGAGGATAGGTTGTCGTAACATACTGAGAAGGATGTACGGTGCGAAAGCGGTTGCTAACCACTGTTCTAGTCAGGACCGCTTACACTTGCACGAGGTTGGGTTGTACTTTCGTAAAGAGCTACTGCCTGATAGCCCGTAAGATTCGGAAAAGTAGGAGCGTTTCTCCTATCATGGGTTCATTTTGAGCGCTGAACATACCATCCGACATGTATTGCCCAGGTAGGCATTGCGGCAAAAGCAATGACCTAAAACGGTTCGAACATCTGCAAGTAGTTGAAACATGATGGAATTGCATCCGAATCACTCTATTGAAGCATCAGTGATATTAATATCAATGGTTCAGAAGTAACAACTTTAAGGCGAGCATCGGCAACATGCTTCATTTGACAAAGTGGCATAAATTGCTTTACCATCCTCTAAATGTTACCATTCCTCTATCTCATACTTGAAGGTCAGCGTCCCGTCTGTCACCTTCCAGAGCGTTGCCACCGTTGAATTTCATAAGCGCCCCAGGCGATGGACAGGGACGTTACCTACTAACCAAAGAATTACACCGACCTCAGTCTGCCTTAGTTCATGACAATAGTAGTCCAAATATCTGGAGGCTCGAGAGCACCCCTCTTCTTATCATTGAAGGCCACGTTGGTCTGTTATATAGTTCAGTGTTAGCTTTGATGAGTTGTTTGTTCAGTAAGGCATGAATAGCTAGTCATTTTACTAAGTCCCCTCTTTAGTATTTCACTAAAATGTTCAGTCTGAAGTGGATCAACCTCTGAAGCGTTCATAATAATGATCAGAACCACACGAATGATCCAACTGTTGTCCAAAGGTGACAATGTCCTGGGGCACCCACGTTTTTTTCACGCTTTAGTTGGATGTGGTTTATTAAGGTGCAATGTATGCAACCAATTTACTTCTTCAGCCCAACCGCTATTCATAAGAAGCGTGTGAGAATCCTGCTTGATCCCAGTTCAGTGACAGGACTGTCTACTGTCAGGAGTGAACGAGCGATTTGTCCAGTTTTAACTGTTTTGAGCCTGTACATGAGCTTCGTCGGCTGTTGAATTCGGGGATGTTTGCTGTTCACCTCACCCCTGTTATTCTGTGAATGCGACAGCCCGAATTTCGAAGTCAACGAAACAATCCTGAAGTTAAGGAAGATATCAGAGCCTGATCAGGTGTTCCCAATTGGATTGCAGTTATTCTCACCCAATTTAGTCTAGACAATATGTTAAGACAAATAGTATCTAATCGACGCACAATGTCTAGTACACCATGACTGTGCAATGCCCAAATAAGCTAACTTAAAAGATAAGGAGTTAGGACTATTTGTTAGTATATTATTTATATATTATTTAGTTGCTGTTCAAAAATCACGCGTTTCTGTTTGGGTTGGTGTACACACGCACACACAATCCGATTGCTGTCTATTCTCAATGACCGGAGTTGACCCCCAGACTGAGTAGTCATCTATCACTGTTGTTGTTATTGATATAACCATCATCGGGGGATGAAAGCAATCCAGAAGAGAAAAATCCGCCCGGTTGTATATCGTCCAACCCCGAGTTGACAGTCAGAAAGGCGGACTAAACAATCTCAAGGACAGAAAAAAACGAATATGGCAGTGACAACGACGAAGACAAATAGGCGGCGTTGGGTTGTCCAAATGATGGAATTGATCATGTTGTCAGCCTAATCCCGGAGACCATAACAAGCAACTCCGGCTAGACTGGTCGGCAGTCATTGGAGATGGGCAAGCAAATTTGTGACAGTGTCGACGACCTACAATGTGCGACATATCGTCTGTCAAAAAGCAGATCAAGCGGAAAACGAACACAAAAGATTGAAACGCAAAACCCGAACGGTGCAGTCTAGCCACACCAGTACTGTATAAAAATGAACGTAGTGGAAAACATAAGTGGGTATGGGACGGTGCGCGTAGTTAGCTCATGCTGTTAGTATAAGCAAAAAGTCACGTCCGAATACAATGCTTGAGTCTCTGCGAGTAATTTCGCACTGGCTCACCGACCGGCTGATGACAAATTCGCAGTTAAATGAAGCCCAGTTGAATACTGTGGATGCAACACTGCGGTTGGTACAATCTACTTCTAGTTATATACGTTTGGATATGCTCGAAAACGAACATTTGAATGGACGTGCCCTCTCCCCTGCTTGTTGTGTTGTTTAGCAGTTGACTCCTATGTAAGCGTTGGATGTTTTCGTAGGAATGAAACTGTTAGGATGGAACAACCCATTATCATCTCGTCTCGACTGACTGTGCTAGTAAGACGTGCTTGGATGAATAAAACTGTCCTGCATTGCACTAGAGGGAAAATACGGTATGATTAGTGGAGTAGCCACACAGTACACGAGCAGTGTCTCACAGATACAGAAGAGATACAGTGGGATAACAAGGCTATGCATACGTCCAGACCTTGTAAAAGAGTCTAACATGTTAACGAACTGCTTTGATTCATGCACGGTATGCCCATTTGTTCGTGGTGAAGAAGCATATAGCCCAGTGGAGCATGGGGTTATAATTCCTGTCCAATATAGTTCAAGTTATGGGGATAGACACATGACAATAAATGAGACGTCTGCACCGCTGGGAACACAACACGGAACGATCGGCTTGAACAAATCAAGGTCATGGGCAACATATACCCACCGCCTCCATATCTGATGATAGAGTGATATGGGGATACCAGACAATGGGGCGGGTGGGCTGGTAGGCAGGTGGGGATTAGGCTCTAACACGGCTCCAACACACACTTGTCTATGCGGTGCTGCTCGTGTCCAAAAGATGGGTGAACGTGAAACAGACGTTGACTAGGCCTAGCCTAGCCGAGCGCAGACCATACACAGGCTGAGTCACGTCCCGTGTAATGGCTTCACAATCGGCACAGCCTATACCTTGCCCAGTCTCCACTCTCGGGACATCAGTCACATGCGCATCAATCTGAGGACGTTTACCGTCAGGTCACGTGCGGCGATAGGGACAAGTGGGACGAGAATAGCGAAATAGGACTGGAAACATTCAAGTCACTCGGCTGAGGTCAAGGTAAAGCGATGGTTAAGGAGAATCAGCGTAATAGCAATAATAAATGCAGGCGAGTGGAAGCAGAGGATGGGTTAATCAGAATGGCACAATATATTAATGATAGGTAATGGTAATGATAGTGAAGACATTGTTAACGCTGCAATGTTCGACGCCAATATTCCTTCTGAAGAGGGTCACCTAATAGGAACTAGCAGTGAAGCTCTCTCTATTTCGGTTAGCCATTTGAGGATGTTTTCAACAACTCAACTGTCAAGTGGCTCAAGCTGAGTAATGAAGTATTCTCCCAGGAGACACTCGAAACAGACATTGCTGTTTCATATCAGTTGATGGTCTGGGTAACAGTTACGTAGAATAAAAGATTTCTAATTCATTGGTAACCTTCCCCCAAACAGCTATTACAAAAAACAAGACTGACATGTTTGAAATACCCGTACCAGGTTGAGTTTACTATGGTTGCTGACCCAAAGCAGCTAAAAATCGACGTCCTGCGTAGACAGCGTTGTGAAGTCATCGTCAACTGAATGAGACCATCTACTGTAGAAAGGTTTGCAACTAAGGGATTGGACTACTCGGGGAAACAAGCAGTGACAAGTTTTTGTGCTCAGTACGAATTGTACACTCAGACAACAAAGAATCAAAGTCGGGCGAACGATTCGGCTTCAGAACGGTTCAGCTCACAACAGGACCGACAAGCTTGGCGTATGCTAGAACAATCACACTAAACGTCAGGTACGAAAGGCATTCAGGCCTGCTACGTTCTTTGGTGCACAACGGAATGTCATGAACAACCTCGTGTTAGACGAGTGTGGTGCGTGGGTGTGCCTTTCAGCTTGACCTGACGGGTGTTAGTGTATGGGTGCAGTGTACAATGTGGGCGGAGCTGCTGGTTAATCGTCGACGCAGGATTATTAGGCAGGCGGTATGCAGCGAACCATAGCGTAAACAATGTGTGCTCGTCGTCTTGGCACCCGTGCCAGAGATTAGCTGTTCTTTCTATAGTGTACCGCCAGCGAAAATGAAGTGACACACTTGTGCGAGGACAGTGACGGCCTACGCAACTGGCGACTGCCAGTCGATCGAACACGAAAACCACGCAATGTGCCGAGATTAAGTCGGTGTCATGCGGGTCATTTAGTCATACCAAACAGGTGGATAGAAAAGCTCGTATCACCGGCTCGGGTCAATCACCTGATCGCTCATTCGATAAAAAAGGATGGAAAATTAGCCATCTGTCAGACATTACAGTGGTTCAGATAATAAACCCTTCCAATGTTGCACCGTCAATTAAGGGCGCAAATAGATACTGGGTCGGTAAGGAAACAGGATGACGAAGCTGGGGCACACAGCAACAGTGTGGCGTGTGAGGAATTTGCAACAAACGGTGGTGGAACAGCTAAAAATCATGTGCGACATTTCCAGATATCCAATTTTCATTCAGTGGCGGACGGTAAGAAATACCCGACTCATCGGAAGAACTCATGTGCAGGACGTTTGGTGGAAAATCATGTAATAAGAGTATCATTATCCTCGTTTGAACAGTACACCCCTATCCTGATGCAACTAGCCTGGTGGGTACATATAAAAGGAGAGAGCACTGGACTCGAGTTTCGCTCTTATGAGAGCTCACAAGCAGTGCATATCTTTGGCGGTGCCGGGGTCTGAAAATGAGAGGCGAGCGTTTTCCCCTACCCCACCAGCGCACGCTGGACGCATCTGAATTATCACATCTGAACAGGTGCACGTGTTCACGCTTGAACGATGTAATTGGTTTGCCCGATGACTTAGACGACGATTCAGTACCTGTCCTAGTTGTGATGATTGACTGACCCACCGGTCAGGCCTTTCCAGTCAAGTGGCGCCACCGACGCTTGAAACCCGCTGGACAACTATGAATGGTTGCGGGATTTCTACAGCGAAACTCGAGCCTAACGCTCTCCCTTATGATGTCGAAACACCAGAATAACTGCGCTAGGAAAGGATGAGGACTGTTCAAACAAACGGTAACTATGAACTCCACAAATTCCGCAACCATCTAAAACCAATACTACTATGATATTAATAATGTAATAATAATAACTCCCCGGAATTCAGGAGCTCACGGTATGTGCACACAAAAAACGGTTGGGGAAATAACGGTTAAGGAAATAACGATCCCCTTTAGAGGGACCATTCCAGAGGAAAGTCAGGAGACGCTAAAAGGATGCTCTCTGTATGGCGTCCTTTAGTCTGGAGGATCACCATATGCAGAGAATGTGGTTGAAAAGAATCAGAACGTCGACGATGGGCAAAGCGCATAAAACATAAGGTAGAAGTTTTCATAAACACGTGGTGGAGTCTGTTGCAAAAGCTCAAAGGATACAGTAGCGAAGGTGAGAAAGATGAGCTATTGCATGCAGCTTCGGTTAATTTAGTGCCATTGGGCATGCGACTATCTCTTGTCGATTGGACTGAAGAAAAGTGCTTACCTGATCTCTTGTGTTTAGTTTTGTAGCAAGGCATAGCTGTACCTCTAATAAGCGACGTTCATTTTATCTATATCAAGGACCATGTACAATCTCTGTTTCTTTCGTATAGCTACCTCATTGGTCACAGTTTCCAAGATGGCCATTAACGATACTCATTCGAGTGGGCATACTGACCATTAAGACACCGCAGGTATATAAACTGAACGGTGGGGATACACTATTCTTCTAAGTTTGTTACCTTCACGCTCAACATCATTTGGATTCGCCAGATGAATATGAATGCTACCACTGCTACCCCTTGGTAGCAATAGTATCGAGTGATATTTCCATCAGGACAACAAAAGTTATGGGGATACAAAGGCTATTGAGTGGGAGGAAACGGAAATAGCTGAGGCGGTGTGAAATTCATGTTGGACGATCGGGTCAAGCAGTGGCTATAGAACAAACAGTCTGGCTATGGTAACCTACATTTTTCACAAAGTCTATAGTCAGATGCTTTTATTTGGTATCCCGGTCTGTAAGCAGACCCACACTCTATCTAGGTTGCGAATTTGGAAGGCGTCTGCAAAGCAGTTAAACTAGCCAAAGAGTAGGTTGGTGGATCACTGTAGTCTTAGCCCATGTTGAACCGACGGTAGCCTGAACTGATTGGTAACGGTTGGTCCGTATTTTTAATCACGTGAAAGATACCGAAAACCACCACAGCAAATATTCACTAGTTTCATTTCTCCCCTGATTTGTGGCATTGTTCTCTCGTGGGACGTCAACAATGCCGATTAGATAAATTCGACACAACTAATCTACCGCTGCTTTGCGGCTCAGGAAACACGAGAACGCCCGTCAATCTTACCCTTCAAAGGCGCCAGTTATTGAAAAGTCCCCTGGAGTTGGAACGACTTAAGAGCATTTGCCGATATTCGAAAACACACGCAAGATTCGTTGCCTTTGAAATAACGTGATTGGACTGAGGCCTGTGGGAGATGCACATTTACAGTTCTTCGATCTATCGCCCAACCCCAATTGACGTTACTCTTAGCCTAGCACACTTCTAGGCAAAGAAAAAAACAAATCATCATGAGTTCGTTCAAAGCAGATAGACAGTGTGAGATAAATAGTTGTGGTAGTGGTGGTGGAGCACCCGAGATGCAACAAATGACATAACAATATTCTAATTATTCCCTAGAGAGTGACCGGGGGCGGCACCAGAGCCGTGGGTGTGGTGATGTTGGGGGGGGGAGCTTGATAAATGTTGATGGAGGCATGAATAAAAAACGGCAGGTATGGCATAACGCCCTGGGGGGAGGGTGGGCTTGAACAAAAACTGGCGGGCAGATTGAAAGAGGCGTAAGATATTGGCTGAAGCAGTCGTACCTTGTTTACGAGCGCAAGACCAGAGGAATCGCGTTGGTTTGTGCAATCAAAAACTCCAGTGATGGAAACTTGGTTCCTATTGGTCTTTACCCCTGAGGGATGAGGATTAGTATGATCGAGTCATGATAAGCAGTGAGGTGTCAAAAAGAAATGAGGATTGGCCGATCGGGTGACGGTAAAATAATCAATGGCCTGGAGGTGGTAGTCGTCAACGTTTCCTCACAAAATCGGACAACGCTGGCAAGTGGTTGTGGCACCAAGCGACACCACGTTCCCCGAACAGCAGTCAGGAAATGGATGAAGTGTGCCGATTTGATTTGAGATGAGTATTTTCTGGAATCTCAGTTGATGTGATGGAACTAAGATAAGAAGGTCCGTTTGTCCTTATTCCTGCGGTATTAGACTTTCTCACAGCTAACTATCGAATGTCATATCAAGAAGAAGCAATTGCCACGCTGCTTAATCGACTGAATTTCATTTGCCTGGTGCCATTGACGTCGCGTTGTCGGTTAATCACCTTTGTGCCGAATGAACCGGGGAAATACACTGAGAGTTCGTTCCTATAGTTGTGCGACGTGCTGGTGTTGCAAAGTGTGTCCGATGTTTTCGCGTTCAGTGCTTCGATATGTTGTCGACAGACAATCGGCGATGACGTTAACAGTAAGCAGTTCACGTTGCATCTTATCAAACATGTTGATACTTGTACACAACCTTACCCTCACCTTTGACGAAGATGATGTGGAACAACATGTTCCACAAAGATCATGGAAGAAGCGTTTGAAAAATTACCACAATAAAATAAGCATACTTTGCTATTCCTGCAAAACACGCCTTGAAGAAGGCCCTTAGAATCCGGACATTTCAAGGTACATATTAGTTTGGGCCTCCACAATAAGTTCATTGCATTTGATACATCGAAAGCTACTGATAATTCCGCAACATTCAATTACCAGTGAGTTCGCTTTGTCAGAGCAATAAACTGGAATTATTCCAGAGGTCATCGTATAGCTTAATGTCAAACTTTTGCTAGAGCGATTAGGTCTGCGCTCGGTACTTCAAAACAATTTTAGCTTGGCGGATGCAAGGTTTTTCTCGAAACTAACCGATTCATGTCAACTACTGTTCTATTGTTATAAACTTCAGAAAGTCAGAATGGTCCCAACAGTTCTCACTAAAAGTCGAAATATTGGCTTTGGTTCCATTGCAGAAGAATGATGGCACTACCAAATGAAATGTTTATGCTGTTCTTTTTTCAACATTCCAGATAGTATCCTTCAAAAACCTCATTACATGTTTAGGTGACTGAGGTCATCCCAGGTTTTATTCAGTAGTTTGAGGAGTTTAACAAAAACATGCAAATAAACCGTCTAATCTCTTCGGGTGTCTTTCGAATCGGTTCGGTTTGTCTGGATATTTTATTGCTTTCAGGGGCTATATATATAATCAGGTCAAATTGACCACACGGGAATAGTTGGTATGCCTTTTTATCCAAAATTTTCGTGTGAAAACATGGTTAACTACAGGACGCTATGAGAATTCAACGGGGATTCGGTCTATTAGCAATGTGGGCATCCGGTCTATCTGAGGCGATTACCATTGGGTTCAACTTCAGGGCTGTTCTTATTTATGTGAGTTAACAGTTAGGCGTGCTAACGGCTTTAGAACCGTCAATTCCTGTTCACTCTCCGGTCTTATTCCTTCGGGTTTCAAATGGGGGTAGGGCGGTCAGTTCAGCGGCTTAGTGCAGGCCGCATTGGCATTACCCATTGTACACGGATGTCCATCAGAGTATACAGTGTGACTGGCAAGTCCGGAAAGCGGATGTTAGCCCAACATGAAGGTGGTTAGTAAAAAATCTAGTCGTCATCAACTCATACTCGCCTTTTAGAGAAGAATCTGCGTAACCCTAAGTTCCCCTCAAGTCATGGAAGTTTTGCAAACAAATTGATGCCAATGTTTTCCTTGACATTAGTTTTGACCAGGTTGTCTGATTCGGTGTCTGGAGATGATGCCAATGACAGGTCAGTTTATACCTTGTGCTATGCTTTCACGCGCGATATTGGAGTAGTGACAATCAGTTCTAGTATTGCTGTCACGAATACTGACGATGATGAGGTGAAGAGTTCTTTCAAACTACAAACATCAATATCCAGGCAAAGGTTCTTGGGACCATCACATGTAGTTATCAGTCACACAAACAGATAGGAAAGTGATCCAAGGCAGTCAATCAAATGGAAAAAGCTTGGAATCTGTCGAGAATTTATTACTCCACTGATTATTTTCCAAACATGAAGCAGATTTCTTTCCACAGCCTATCTGTAAGAACTGAAAGTGACTATGAAAATACAAAGCCAAGACAGTAGATGTGTGGCTTGGTACATGTCAGATGGTAATAACAAATCGATGACAGACCAAGGTGGACAACCAGACTAGAGTAACGCTTACAAAGTCATCGAGATCCGGAATGCTTTACAAGTGACACTGGTCTAACCAAACACAAGCAGATAAAGTAGAGATAACGAGGAATCGTAAAAGTGCGCAGCTACTCGGATTCGTGCACAGGGAAATTACACGCGAGAGGGAGTGAATCCAGAAGAGTTCTTCTCTGGGAGGAGACTACTGTCGTTGCACACGGACGCTTTTTGACCATTGGCTAACTCGTGGAGATATCGGAAAAAATCTCTCTCCGGAGCTGCAGAAAGCTAGCCAGCTCACGGCTGCACAATCTTGAAATCGCTATCCAAAGACATTCTCACAGGCAGAGGTTTTTTAAGGAATTCACAAAAGTAACAATGCCAGCGATATCATGGGAACGGTGTCAAAACAATCGATCTATATGAACGATAAAGGAGACTATCTAGCTCGACTTATCGACTTCCGGGATCTCCCACAAATTAACCCTTCGAGTCCCTTAATGATTGATTCCCAAGTGTTTTGCTTCCGGGCTGATATTTATGTGCTCTACATTAAAAGAT
This sequence comes from Opisthorchis felineus, assembly GCA_004794785.1. Lineage (NCBI taxonomy): Eukaryota > Metazoa > Platyhelminthes > Trematoda > Opisthorchiida > Opisthorchiidae > Opisthorchis > Opisthorchis felineus. Next base: position 17,620 of record SJOL01006332.1, on the reverse strand, counting down.
GCTCAGTTCCGTAAACAATCGGCCGGGGACAGAAATAGATAGTTCCAGATAGGGACTTCGCCAACCAACCAAATAATAGGCGCAGAAGAGTATAACGTAAGGCAGATGCTTTGAAAAGACGCGCCAGAAGTTTTATGCCTTCCGAAAAACTTTAGTGTTGTGTAGTCACAGTCCCTAGTGGTACACCAGTCCTTCCGAATACAGTACCTTGTGATGAATGGTTGGTGACGAGCCCACTGTCCAGTGATGAGTTGCACACAGCTCATGCTTCTCAACAAGAATGAAACAGCTGTAGAGCGCTTCTCGGATTTTCAGTAGAGAGCTGCTTCAATTTCAGGATGTCGAAATCGCCTACCTACAAATAATGGATGCACTAGAACTTATTGATTTGTGCAAATAGTTTTCAACGAACCCAGAGCCTGTTACAAGAGTCTGACAGGAAACGACTGTGAGGTAAAAATGACACCAAGAATGGAGAACGTAAAGACCAATTCAGATTGAAAGAAGACTGTTGACTATCTCCAGAACCTACCGCCAAATTTTAATTAGCGAGTCACTTCCGGCTGAAACAAACCGCTTGATCAGCGGATTTACTGAATTTATCGACGATGGGTTGAGCATAAAGTCGGCGTTTATTGCAGGGGCCCAGGAAACGCTGTTTACACCGATCTGTTAGAATAGGAAATAGATAAGAAAAAACAATGAGGCAGAGATGCCGATGATCTTGCGGTAACAAAACATCGAAATCAGGATGAGCGATAAGTCAGTGTCGATCTACACCCTCGGCATGGTATGTTGCTGGAGTGGACAAGGAGAGATAAGTTGTCATGTACAGAGCGCATATGTAAACAAAGAGGTTGCTGAATGCGATCCAAAACAGCGTTGTGGGCTAACACACTGGAAGAAAATAGAAACAGTAGGAGATATGGTTACGAATGACCTAATCCAGCGTTAGCTATAGACCGCTTCGAGTGAACCACCAAGCATACTTCAAAACAAGCATGGAGAAAGAGGACCCTATTCTCAACCTATTTTGAACCACGTGCTCTTTTAAGTATATCGCGGAAGATCAGTCTTCCCTTTGCTTTTCACTTTTTTGTGAAGTTTTCTTTACGGTTGTGTGACAGTTGGGCGGCAATGTGTACTTTTGGTGTATTACTATCAATGATGAAGACGAGAGTGAGTTTAGCAAACCGAATCGCGAACCATGATGAATTAGTCAGTGGCGGTAAATAGAAAAAAGGAGGATATTTTCAACACTTTACAGCTTCTCTTTAAGTGGAACCCGAAAGGAGAACGTGACCATAACTCCCTAATTTTGACAGAGCTATCAGTTACAAGAAAAACTGTAATAGTTTTCTGACTAGTTCTAGGAGTAGCGGAAAAGTAAATGAAACCGCGCAGCGCACGTTTTTTAGTCTTCAATTGAATTGATTCCTTCGCCATGGTCCACAACCAAAGTATAAAAAATCTGGCTGGCAAAGGTTAATAACCAGCGCAACCATGGGCAACTGACGGAAAACTATTGCTACCACCCTGTGATGATGACGACATGCTAAGGACCGAAATCCCCATTTTTCCAGTCAAAACTAAAGGCATTATGGGAATGAGATGAGGCGTAAGTAGAATCAGTAAAATACGACGACAATGATGTGGAAGCTCGGTCCACTGTGTCAGATGCATACAGGTAGCAGGCAGAGATGAAAATGATACTCAAGTCAAGTTACGGTTACGTAGAGTAATGAAGGACAAGCCTCTTTACGGACTATAATCCACTAGCATCATCTTGATCAATGAGTGAATGCCTCGACACAGGAGTCACATGAGAGCTAACCTCTCTCCATAGCGATCCAACAAACAACTACACAATGGGCGTTACAACAGAGTGAACCATAGATGGAACAGATAACTTACCCTGATGTTAAGACAAATGGCCTTGAGATCAAGCAAGATGCGGTCACCGGGACAGAGGAATGACGCACAAATCATCATCAGGTTAACAAACTGGCAGTGTGGTAAGATGGAAATCAGCCGGCCAACAAGCTGAACAAGCAAACTGTCGGGCTACGCAGCCTAACTTAATTTCAGGCCAAATCCAAATATCTGACATTGTGATGATTTTCAAACTTTGTCGGTTGCTCGTTTATCAGATGTTCCTCATGTATCATTTGATTATTCGTCACGGGATCCGCAAACCCATTCTGCACGGGGCACAATGCACGAAAGAATCAACATGTTGTTTTTAAGCGCTTCGATAGACCGTCCTTGCTCCACAAGCGTGCCTGAGTCTCATGTGGGACGGAAAGAATGCAACGGGAACACAGGTTCGGCTATGGTAAGACGCACAACGAACACAAACGGCAATTTCCCCCTGTACCCAAGTCGGACCTCGCCCGTTAGAAGCCACTGCCCTGGGACAACCAATTGTTGCGCAAAAATAGTTTTATTCATAAGATAAACGCTCTATTGAGGTCTGGTAATCTGAGGCGCACATTTTATTATTCACACACTTATGGCAGGCCAACGAAAGTGAAGGCAGATAAGTTTTTATTATGAGATTGACTTATCCTTAAATTAATGCATGATCCCTGTTCGGCATGCCTCTTGTGGGAAGGGGGGGGAGGTCGGTTTACATATCACTCCGTACTGGCCTCTCCTCCTCCCTGCCTGTAAGATTTTCTTATGATGCTTATTAGGACCAGCTGTGGATAAGCCAGTATCAAGATTATGTGATAGCGCTTAAACTTTCTATCAGAGGTGGATGCCATCACAGAAGACGGTTTTCCGAGCCTCGACGAGTGCCATTTAACTGGTATGGAGAGATTCTAGCTACGAGCATCTTTTTATATGCATACGTTGATGACTCCAGTGGAAACACTGGCATAATTCGAGTGGCCGGATACATTGTATTCCGGAAAATGAGTTAACCGTGACAACATGAGATGTGAGACGTAGATAAACTGACCTAAGAACAATGATAGAACGGGAGCAAGCTCCGATAAATTCAGCTGTCGTAAATAATACTATTACAATACAAACACTGGTTGGCTGTAAAAGTGATCCGTTGCGCATCTTCAGTAGATAACGGAACACAGTGTAATGTGCACACACAGAGCAGTGAGGTGCAACACACATTCAGTTCTAATTTCACCGTCTTGTATGCCCACATACTCGAATGCCGCTTTAACATATTTCGACAGTGAGCCGAGATTATGCTACGCTAAGTTAGAGTCTGGTGTCCCTTTAATGAGACTTCTGTACTACATAGGACTGGTCTAGGAAGAATAGTACACACTGGAGCTCTACCAAGGGGGAAACATTTACAAGGACAATCGTGCATCGACTTGGACTGACTGAGAAAAGAACGACCGTCTAACGAAGGAACCAGGGTGAACATTTTTAGTACCCCCATTTAGTTGCGGTGGTGCCGAAATTAGATGGATGGAAGACCGACAAGTTGTAGGTAGATGTAATGAAAACTGATTGAAAAAGTAATTTAGCGTCAGTTTGGTACCGAGACCGAATTATTGGTGCCTTGGTAAGCGAAGTAGCAGCAAACAGCGATAGAAGAAGACAGGTCAGCAACAGCAAATTCGCTTGTTTGTCTGTATGCCATCCAAAGCCCCGATTGTAGTGGGTCTTCTGATATTCATCCGGTAACGAGACTGAGATCTAATTCAAGACGAAGTGTCCCCATAGCCTCTAAGACAGTGTTATTCAGGTACTCGTCTCTATGACGATTCCAAAAATGCAAACTTGGTCGCATCAGAGAGGTGGCTGTAAAAGGGAGGGCGGACCATTAGAAGGTATCACTGCTAGTAAGTTTCACACAGCACTCGAAGTAATTTTACGGCGTTTCTTAAGATTTTGTTCGTCACATAAGAAGGGTTGAATCAGAGTGAAATCCAGAGAGGACGCTTTCATTACTTTCATAACCCCTCAATCTCGAATTTGCTGAGCTATTTTTAATGCCACTCCCAAACTGATGAATTTCCTCTACGACGAATCCAGTATCCTAGTTGCCGAATAGCTAGGACTTATGCAATGCGCTTGTAAGTTTGGACCTGAAGTTAGGTTAGGATGGATCACATTTGTCTGATTGTTATTCAGAGGCTACACTCATCGTGATATGACAGCACCATGCTTTAATGATGGAATAGACTCTTACATATTGAGGCCACTGCTCTGTGAAGGTCACAGTGATGTCCAATGTCAGTCAGTATTAAGTAGAAAAGTACCCTTGAAGAGAAACCATCCCAAGGAGGAAGCGAAAAACCCCTTTCCTTATTGCGTCCTTAATTCGAAAGGATTACAGTATGTAGGTTGCATGGGAGATCAAGCCGATAATTGATTCAAGCTGAAACTCTTTTCTGGCAATGACCCGGATTCAATGGACCTCTGGCTGATACGACCGTATGGCAAGGGATTTTTCATTCTGTTATTGTAAAACTTAGCTCCTCTGGGACGTCACCGCCATCAATTCCATAGAATCTGCTCGAATGTAACACGGAGGGGTGCTTCGTCACATATTAAGACCGCTTTTTTAATGTTTCCTTAAAGAAACGTACGTACATACACCTAGAGAAACATTCAAGAAGAAAAGTGTTTTAATATGTCATGAAGCCTTTCACCATACTTACAAGCAAGACGATTCAGTCGTGTTGAGGGCGACGACGGTGTGGAGGAACTGAGGTTTTCAAACGGTTATTTCACAAGTTTTAAACTACTCATGAGTAGAGCAAGTTAAAAACGTCTGGGGACAGGCGTTGCCTCTTGGTTGAGGTTTTGAGGGCCACGTGGCGCACGTGTTGACTAGAAAAATCTCAATTGTCCGTAGCAATTGTTGGATGAAGTAAAGTCAGTTTGCTAGTAACGAATTCCCTTGCGCAGTGCAGTCGGAAGGCATGTGATGCAATTGGAACCAGAAAACAGTCCGTGGCAGTAAACCGCGAGAATGCAAGACAGACTTGAGTTTTGAACAAAAGGTAAGTGAGATGCAAAGTTACACGTGCGGTATTGAGACTGGGACCAGGAAATATATGCCATAAGATTCAGCTGCTTCGAACCTATCTAATCACCAGGTTAAACGTTATAAACTAAAAGTACAGAAGAGACTGGACTTGCTCCACCGATTTCGTCAGGCACGTATGATTCTGGCAGATAATGGGCAAGTTGGCCTCAGTTAGCTGAACACTGGAAGTCTTAGGTTGTTGTTTCCTACCTTTAGTTCCTCCTCATTGGCGCGAAATATGAAATGAAACCGAACGTTAACTTATGACAAACAGGATCATACAAATAATCCACGGTCAGTTTTGCCCTCGGATTAACTGGTAGACTGCTATCTGTCAGTGATAGGGTTCACGGGAGGTATATCATCGTAAAACATCCTCAAACCTTGTGCAGCTTGGCACCTATTCGCAACTGGTGTTAACGTGAGAAATGAATTGCTTGATTATGGTATTATTCAACCCTTCATAACTCTCAAGCTTTGCTGAAAAAATGAACAGTTCAGAAGTTATTCGCTGTGGAGTAAACCTAAGAAACACCAAGTATAGAATAGCGGCACAGTTTTACTCGAGTGGACAAACTTAGACCCTCATATAATTCGGGCGAAGGTCAGTTAAACAGGAAGTGAGTTTATACAATCGGACTCGAATAAGAAACACACTGAACTTACGGAATGGGCGTTTGGAATACGGACTGCATGCCAGTTGTTACTACCATCTGACGTGAGAATTGATATTGTACCATCCGAACTGGCACAAGCCAACATCAGTCCGTAAGGATGAGGAGCCCAGCTAACACAGTTTACTAGAGAAAAAAGACGATGAAACAGATAAATCGTATTGGAAGAAAAACATTTCAAGGTTGTGGTTCAGTTACTATCCTCTCTAGCACGTTCACTGAAGCAATGAGCAAGCTCTTTGTGGATCAGACCTCTAGGGAGTGCAAGCCGTTCGTATACGTGATGTGTTATGCATTTCCCAGCTGGGAAAAGCCGCCGAAGGGTTTCTTGGATCTAACGCGGGCATCAATCCAAGCAATGTAGTTATAAAATCCATCCACCCAGAAACACCAGTTTATTTAGTATACGCTTCTGGAACGCATTCCAGACGGTGTCACATACATGGTCCCCATGTACGGAAGATACATGGAGACTCTCGGAAGTTAACCGCGAATACACTGGCCAGGTCTGGCAGAGCACCTACTTAGCAATGAGAAGGTATATCAGCCGAGTTATGGAAAACGCTTAGTTACGAAAACGCTTATTAGGCCAGTCCTCCGTACGACCGACGGTCGCCTGCTTCGAGGGGCCCAGTGATACGCACGGTGTAAACAATCCACCAATTGATGGAAAAGCAGGAAACCACGCGAGCTCGAGGCAGCTCAGTGGTTAAGGCGCGAACCTAATGATCGAAAGACCCGTGTTTCGAAGCCAACTCTGATATCTCAAATGTTTCTGTCTAGACTTGGGCAACCTGGCAGCATCCCAGCACTCGTACTTCCTTCGGGTCGTATGACAGCTAGACACCGAAAAAGTGTTACAGCTGAACGATTACTACTACTTTTATTAGGTAGCCGGAATGAGGCAGGATGCTGTTGCCCTACAGAATAAAGAGTCTGATATGGAAACTCATCAATAGTTAAACACTTAAGGTGACAGTCAACGGTGTTCCTAAAGAATCTATCGCCCGGTGGAACAGAAAAGTACGTTGATTAGATGAATGCGATTTCTAACCTGCGTTTCCTCGGTTCGCATCAGTGTTTCCATAAATAGGGATATCCTGGGTGCCTGGAGGGAGCGCCCTAATGCCCTCACATTCCCATTGCAGAAGACACTACGGCTTTACTCCCAGATCTTTACGACACCCAAGCTCGATCACCATGTCAAGATGGCAGATCTTGGTCTGAACCTACCTTGACCGGTCAGTGTATACATCCGCAGACGTTTGGTCCCCTAAAACTGGAAAGTAATATTGTCAGACGTCTCACTGAAAGCGCAATAGAGATCTTGCGAAGTACTCATTTGCAGATTAAGGTGGTATCAGCGGGAGAGTACACAGAATCCATCTTTCAGGACTATGCCTATCTGATGAGTCATAAGAAGGGCGAAACCGGTAGTGGACTGACGAAGAGTTTTGAACAACCTTATAAGCAATGTGTTGTATCAAAGCAATGAAGATCTATTCTGATGATTGTTTACACGGAGGGCTACAGTTTCTGAAGAATGTATTTGTGCTAAATTGCTACCCGACCCGTTTCGCACTAAGAACGGTGGAATCTGTGAAAGAAAAGCAGGCAATTTACGTGGTGCAGAAGAAGCGTAACTATATCGGCCTTGCATTTAAGGGGGAAACAACCACTCAACTACTTTGCGGAAGACTATGGAATTGTGTAGAGTCTGCATTTATGGTGTCTAAAGCTTGGTTGAGTTTCAGCTCTTCCCGCATAATCGGACCGTAGCTGAAGGACTTATTTCCAATTGTTGCCACCATCCTTTTTTGTGTGCTCGTTCACACGGGTGTGTGGAGCACCATAAGTCCGTCGTACAAGAAGGCGGTTGTCTGATAGAACACGCGAACGCTGTTACTCTTCGAGCACTTGGGGAAGCTTCGGATCCAGATAAAGCGTCACCGCCTTTCTGCTAATCGAAACTGCTCATACAATTGATAGAGACCGAGCCTTTTACATCACCCAATGGTTGCTTATCGATCGGTCACAATGTGATAATTCGGTTATCTATAGCTGAGGTAATCGCAATCTGCTGGAGAGCACATGGAAACTACCGATGTACGTGAATTGGAGATCCTAATTACAAAGCATGAATAGTTCGGAAATCTAATCCCATTGCGCGTTTCACCATGGTTTAGACTCATTAGTAGGATGTAACAGGATCGATCGCGCTTCCCTTCTATTAACGATTTTCACCGTTTGCCGTCGTGCAGCCACTGATTACACTTACGCGCATGACAAAGGTGACTTCTTGGTTTGGCCCACGCGTTGGAATTCGTCAGCATCGGTCTCTTTCAGGACGGAACGCGCACTGAATAGCTTTTCAGGAAGAAACATATCCTGTTTTATAATTAGATTAAGTTTACCTACAAACCACAACTGAATGGCGATATCATCGGCTCCAATCTAAGGCTGTCTTCTCTATATCCTCTTTATCATCGGTGAGTAAACATGTGTCGGTTGAAGCAAATAAAGTGTGGAACACGTTTTCTAACAAAGAAAAGAATTATCCAGTCAACATCTGGCGATTCAAAGTGGCAATGGCTTTGTCACTGAGTGTATTTTGAACCCAAAGCTCAGGGAAGGTCACAAGTGCGCCAATCAATCAATGCTTGAAGGTCCGTCGGACTGTCCTAGAAACGAAGGACTGACTTTGGCGTCCGTAAACTACCTCGGTCATAGCTTCCAGGTGCAGTCGGTTTCCTCTTATTCTCCCTTCCGTAGGTGGCTAAAACCAGCTAGACCCTGTGGCTAAGTTCTGTCGTATAACCCATTGTGCAGAACGACCGTAGAAATCGATGTATTTACTGCATTGAGGTTGTACACATGTTTACAGGAGTGATCAAAAGCGAAACTCAGCTGTTTCTGGCAGAAATTTGACATTTTTGGCCGTGTTCGTAAGGAACTTGAGCCTGCCGTTCTTGTAGCCTAGACCAGGAACTGGTTCTAAACATTTATGATGGCGTACTCACCCACTTTTTTCAGGCCACTATGACACTATGTCGTGATTCGCCTCAAGCGGACTGATGGAAAGCGGAACAAAATGTCATATCATTCAAGTGAACATGGAATGCACTGGGGCGAACTGAGTTAGTTGCAAATTTTCTTTATGATCGGTTCAGATTTACCAACGTTACACGAGTGCAGAGAAGTACGGGCCATTATTGGGTACACTCTACACTCCATACAAGAGTTTTATATTCACTTACGGTGCTTACTGTTCGGTCGACAATGTTCTCAAGAACTAAGAGAAATTGCACAGCCTTATTAAAGTGCTGAAAAGTTTTTCAAAGCACGAAGAGGAACTCTCTATCAAGTGATCGTGGTCCCGGAGATTTTTTGTTGAAACACATTTACTAAGTCCAGTATTTGGTTCCGAACTGTCGAACCAGTCTGATTCAAAATTTAGATACAGGGTACGTCTCCAGGAAAATCTCAGATGGTTAGCCGTGCAATTGAAAAGCCATTCTGGTATGCGACAGCTAAGGCAAATGGTCATCCCATACTTACCGGAACTGGCGTGTTCGTTATATTCGTGGATCTTTCCCCACCGACCATTTTGCTCTTGCCAGATGATCACTTTACGGTCGTACCCACAAGAGGCGAGCAGGCTGCCGTACATTGGATGAGACCAGCTCAATCCCCAAACGGGTCCTTGATGTCTGTACGAAAATGAAAGTGAGGAGAGGGAGGCCAGTACAAAGTGAACCAAAAAGAGTAGAATCTGCGAAAAATACAGTGATACTTTTGGAGCGAAACCGACTGATAAAGAGGACATTTCCGTTGCAGGTTATTTCAATGGAGAGCTTTTTGGCGATATGGAAATCCCTCCTCGAGTGGAGTTTTCTATCTGTGGTTCTACACAGCTTCCTTCTGTGGCACACAAGTAACTAGCTAGCACGACTTCTTCCTAAAGTATCTTGTAACAGTTATCAGATTGATGGGTTTGATAATGGTTAAAATAATACGGATTTCACTCCTAGGAGCATACAGCTGTGCTGACGCTCGACGAATTGATGAACTTCGGTGCATTCAAGGTGAAAAAGAAGCCTCTGCAGTCAGTTTCAAATCATGCATACTGTACCAAGTTGACGCTACCACCTCTCCTTGTAAATGGTGAAATAACAAGCGTACTTAAGAGAAACCCCTTTCATAAAACAGTGTCGGATGTAGCAGTACGCTGGTAGAGGAACAAGCAACACCAAGATGAGAGGTGTTCAAAGAATAACAACATGTCGCCCGGGTCCTTCACGCCAAAGGCCGTCTGAGGGAAAAACCTTGCTGCCATCACACTCCAATCGCAGAGGATAGTACGACTTTACTCCCAGGCTGCCTCGTGACACGATTTCTCCTAGCACGTGGACTCGCTGCTCTTCGTCGGGCTGCTCCCTGTTGGCCTTTTTGGTATGGTTGGACCTTAAGGATCTGAGTTCCAGCCAGTATGATTCAGGATCATTGCAGCACTGAAGCCCGGCCACCACGGCAAGGTGACAGCTTTCGGTCGGGTGTTGTCCCTCGATGACAACTCCACCCTCGACGAGGGCCTGGGATAAGGAATTTCCTCATGGGTTCGTCATCCAGTTTGTGGGGTGTGTGCAAACCATTTCAGTCGACAGTGTGAACAGCCAGTTCTGGTATGCCGTGACAGTATTTCGAAGATTCGATAGACCCACCTTCCCCTAGATACAATACTTACAAGTCTTCGAAAACCTCTGGATTTCGCACCTGCTTGTACTTAGTGGCCAGGTTGGGATCAGTGGCAGTAAAAGGAGGGCAGAGGCATGAAAGACCCAGATTTTGGCATTGAGGCTCATCTACGAACTACAGTACAAGGCATTCATGAATGATAAGTACTTTTCCAGTGTTACCGATGCGTACTATCACCTCATTATTCGCGTGGCCATTCGGTAAAGTGTGGGAACCAACATATTTGAGCACAGGTACCATTTCGATAGCGATATCTCCTAGGATGAGATGTTCTGAGTTTGTCGAACACGTAGAGAGGACGTTCTCCTTAGAGGCGCTGGTTTCAATAGCGAGTTTGACACCGTACTGCTCAATTTGATTTGGTACCGATGCGAGACTGTCGAGTTGTCATCTAATGAAACGCGTCATCTGCGTCCTCCGGTCGGATGGCCAATTATCTGTAGTAGTTTTCGCGTCTTTGTAGCTCTCCAGAGCACTGTGTAACAGCCCATCCTTGGCATAGTTATGTAGGATTGGGCATCCCCGTCGTACTCCTGTGTGAGGGTTAAATTTCTAAGTAAGAGTTTGTCCAGAGGCCAGCCGCCCCTAATAACCGAATAGTACGTCAGTTGGACGAATGTGTCACGTGCGGGCTAAGGATCAAACGAAGGCACGCCCTGATTGGTCAGAATGCCAGTCAATCTGGATCGAGCATCTTTAGCTCGACGCTTCTCGCCCACTCACAGAGACTCTAGCGCGACCTTGTGGAACATTCTGTGATTACCCTATAAATACAGTTGTAATAATCTTCCTTTGTCTCCATAAAGGGCTGTCTGAAGCTACCGTGCCTTTTGATATACCATAGTGGGCGGAGCAGGAAGCCAAGGACCGATACAGAGTTGCACGACCGTTCAGCAAGTCACAACAGTAATACGACCATATCGATCGGAAAGGCCTGAATGAAACTCCATCCAGTGACATCACGTTCCACAGGTAATCGAGATCAATGGAGTCTAAGGCGGCGCAAAAGTTCACGATAAAGGCAGCAGTAGGTTACCGTACCTTGAAGCGACACCTCCATCTTTGGGCGGAGTGAAAACCTGATTGATGCAACCTCATCAAAACAGTTTTGGTACAGAAGTGCAAGCCTCGTGTAACCCAGCTGGAATCCCATCCTCCCCGGGTGCTTTCCTGTGTTTTTAAGCGATCAATCTTCTGGATAATATTCGCCTCTGCGGGACGGTGCAGATGACGTAGCACGCAGTCGTCAGTTTCTCCAGTGAGAATTTGATGGAACTGCATATTAGTCGATTGAAATGCCCCATCCATCAGGTGATTTTGCAGTCAAGGTAGTCACGGGTATCCTGTTGCATTTTGAAGGTCCAATTCCGAAGGTCTGACGCGTTACGAATCAGCCGAGGGAATCTGACAAAGTCGCACACGTTAGCAGCCGTCTCCATAGTTTCTACCACATCGACCAGAATTGTTTCAGTTTGGTTGATCAGTTACAAGCCACGCACTAAGGCTACCTAGGTGTAACAGTTTTGATCACCGGAAAATGAGAGAAGAGGAGATATAGTCACGCAATGGAAGCGATGGCATAGTTGGCGTTGAATCAGGCTAGTTATTCGAAAAAGGGAGACAGCAGCCGCAGTCATAGCTTGATGCAGGAACACGACTGACTGCGTGACTGAGCAACCGATGAATTGAGACCCAGGGGTCCTTACCAAGGGAGGCGGCAGTTGTCGACCCGACTGAGTTAAACGGTTAGTGGCTTCATATTTCATCGACAGGTCCGAGTGTTCGCCTTTCGGATGTTTCCACTCGGCGAAAAGTTGGGCAAAAGGAACTCTGAGGTAGATAGCCCTCGGACATGTGACGTATATGCCCGAACCACCACCATAACCTCTGAAGGTAGAATGACTCACTCATTGCCGGAAAATTTCTTCTAACAAGCATTTGGCTTACTCCAACATTACTAATCTTGTGCTTTCACAAGACTCATTCAATGTATTGGAGACGCCGATCGTCAAACGCCGAGAGTTTTCAAACATCTGCACTTAGAAGCCACATTTCTTGTCCATAAAGCAGCATAGATTGCACCGTCACCATTGACAGGTGAACTAACGTCACGCCGGCGCCATACCTGTCGAAAGTTGGCATAAGTTGCCATAATCTTTTCAACTTGAGAAGGTAATTCGTTTCCACCCAGTCCACCGGAGCTTCTACAGCTACCTAGGCAAATAAACCTACCTATCACATCGGTTGACTGGTCTACAAACGTGAAGTTTGGGTTTGATCCCACCCAGTCTTGCAGTTGCGCTTTGCACCTCGTAGGAGCGTAGCACATATCGAACCGCGTGGTTATTTAAAATGATTTGCATCGTCAAAGGATCTGAACCAAGGAGAGCAATGTTACGTGCGTACTCAGTGCTGTGAGCGAACGTCTCGTGGGTAAAGAATTTTCAAGCAGCATGTCAATAGCAAGAGTGAAGGGGAATGTTGAGGACAGCCTTGGAATCATATCGAAATATTGATAGATCGGGTGCGCTAACTGGTTGTAGATAGGGGGCCTATGGATCTGTTTTCTGAGCTTCTCAATTTACAAACGTTTTGTCAACAATCGTGAGGACATCATCAGTGCTTCCTCCTTAATCGCTTGTGTCCATAGCTTATAAGAGTAATATCTGATGATGTGAATGGCTTATCGAGGAATAGCTTTATCGTAATTTCATTAGTCCATTTGCGATTTGTGCTGCGTTGTAGTCCGCATTCCTTACATTCGATTAGTTCAGTGAAAAGCTTCCCCTCGGCAGATGTCATCGCAGTTCTGACTAGCCTACTTACAAGCAGTGTTACGCTGATTAAATATCTGGATACATTCCATTTTGAGCAGTTCTCTTCCTAGGTGTTTTGATTGGCCAGTTTCCGGTTTGTGTTACGTTGTGATTCGAGTTCCTCGAGCATGATTGGCTTGCTGTGCCATCCCGTCTTCAGCTTCATAGTGACTGGCCTTTGAGTCTTCTTAGTTAATCTGATGTCTTTTTGAGTTCGCTTCGGTCATTTGATTTGTTGATAGGAGGTATATTCCGGTCAAATTGATCTAGTCCGTAGAATCGAGCTTGCCTGTTTCCACTGCAAGTTTCTCCTCTGGTTTCTTGTACAGCTTTGAGCTTTTTAGGTCTGAAGTTCTCTTGTCCTTAATAGTTGGTAGACTGGGTTAATTTCAATGTTTTTTACGGTGACTTCGGTGGAGTACCATGCCTCTACAGATTCACGTCCTTTGTTCTGCGCTAGTATGCGAACGTCGTTCCAGTCGAACTCGTGTCCCTCATGATCTTCGTGCATGGGGACGAGTGGAAACCATTCGAACGTTGAATCCGCTAATGATATAGCCAGTCAAGTCTTCTGATAGGTCGCTACAAGCATTCCATTTACCGAGTACAAGCAGAATATCATGTCTAGGAGCGTGGTTGGCAGCCGATCTTAGCTGTTCCTAATTAGAGTTATTGCGAATACGGAGATCACCGAGATATCGAACAAGGTTATCTGAAGCGTACAACGGCGATTCTCAGTGATTTTAGAGCCTATGAGATGCGAGCAATGCTGGCGCTTCAGTTTGAGACAAATGGGATATCTGATTGCAGCAAAACCAATGGGAGTCCATTCCAGGGATGTTCACACGTTTGGTTAGCCGGATAGGCCGGCCTCTTAGAACGCAGCGATATCGACAAAAAGCAGCGCACGATCGGCATAGTGATCAATCAAGTGGCACGGTCAAATAGGGTTCGAACACTCCAGCTCAAGACCTGACTTATAGTCGACTGAAGTATGATATATAGAAAACAACCCATTTTTCTGAAGCCAATCAATCATGCACTGATGAGGTCTCCTCGTATAGTGGCGAAACGTTTTCAAGCCAATTACGGGATTCGACGAACGTAGTTTACCCTAAGTTATTTAGGATTGTTGTGTGCAGTTAGAGAGAACAAAGGTAGTTCAGGCTGTAGTGATTGCCGTTGACTTGTTAACTGAACTGGGCGACCGGGCTGCAACCAATTGTTGTATACTTTGTGAGGTGTAATCTCGTGTCAAGACTCGACTTCCACAATTCCCGCCGGGAGCTTAGTGCCAGGTTGGCAAAAGCTGAACCAGGGCGGCATGGTGAAAAGGTTGGGGAGTTTTTGCACTAAAACCCCCCGAATTGTCCGCTACTAAAAAGAACACAATCGAAAAGAATGTATTGCCGACAGTGAACACAGGCGTCGAAAAAACCAGCTATTATCCTCCGATTATCCCCTCATCAGTAAGCTAAACGGCGACAGTCGGCCACTTCATGGACCATAGCTGGTGATGATGAAGGATACTTATGCCAGGACACAAAGGAAACAGTAGGTACACATTCAAACATGAACTTACTCACGAAGATGTGCCACGAGTACTTGCTTTTTATTGCGCACATCGAAAATTCTAATTGACTCATCAGAAGAAGCTGTTGCAAGTGTGGTCCCATAGTAGTCTAACTGGGCATCATGCTGTCAAGAGCGTTAAAGTAAGATAAACGAAGTTTGGATAACATACAATCATGTCCTCATGATTCGTGTCGATGGTTTGTGTCCCGACCATCTGAAATAAGAGGAAACACCGGAGATATAATGCAACTGGAAGCAGCTGCGTAGCTCGCCAATATCGGCAGAGTATTTCCAAAAACCACAGGCGCTGTTAGGCGGAATGCTGCACCGAAATGCTCTACCGCTCGCATTTAGGCGCTGCTACGGCCAAGACGCCTATCCCGCCCGCTACTGGCTAAAAGATCGGGCCACATGCCGGTGCAGCATCAAGGCGAACTTTGATTGGCCGAAAGTCTGGATCCAGCAGCCAGTCATGATCCAGTATCCGTCGATTGCTGGTTGCCAAGGGCGCACCTAGAAGGCATCGGAATTTCCAGAATGTTCTCACCACATACACTTTATATATGACGGGCTGTAGATGTGTTGTTGACCTGGTTTCGGGCGTTAATACACGTTGTGCACCTTTGATGGCTGTTTTTGACAGGAACGCTAGCTTGGAAGGTTCAGACCGAGAACTAAGCTGAGAAAATACCGTTATTACACGCTATGTGGTCTGCAGATAATCCAGTGCTTAGGGCGAAGAAACTTACTGACCAGAAGGTCCGTGGTTGTGACCCAACCTCTGCACCTTGACTGCTCCTGTCTAGGCTTGAGCAACCTGGCAGTATCTAAATCTTGCGCTTCATTCGGGTCGCATGGCAGCTGGGCACCAAAAGTGCATTGCATCTGAACAAGTATTTACTTAGGAAAATGTTTGGGACAGATTGGGTAGTCATCGTTTTAGAGGTTTGGTAAACAATCGGTGGATTTATTGCTGGGAAACGTTTCGCTTTTGACACAAAAGCTTCGTCAGGCCAAGTAAGTTACCAGGTTGATCGGGTTTTAAGGCAGTCAGGGAACCAATCCGTGAGATTTCTTAAGACTAGCCGAATCGAGCAGTGCTGGGTGTCAGTCTGATGTCCCCGTTTGCTGGTTAGTGGGGATGACTAATATCTACGATAGATTGGTTAGGGGGGAGTTGTGTTCATGTTGAACCCGGATTTTGCGGCCTTGATTTTTTTGTCTAGGTCACCTTAATGGAATATTCCTCTTGGGGTCGTTCACAGAATTTGTTCGCCTGTGTTCGTCGAGGGGTGTCGGGACAATTGGTTTGGGGTTGGGTTGGGGGTGGGGTTGGTTAATTGGACCTTATTCTGCTTGGATTTTGTACTTTTAGACCCAGACCATTTTGCTGATAACTGCGCACCACCTCATGTCATCTCGGCTGATCTAAAACCGCTCTCCACACGCTTGCCAGTTCTACGCCCTCTATTCTATTCACGCTGGGATGCTTGGCGATTTCCACCGCCTCGGCCACCAGTCGCTGTGGTGTGAATCTTAACCCCCGTCTTAGAATGTCCACATTTTCCAAATCTATCCTGTGCCCAGTGTCTAGTGCATGCCCTGCCATTGCCGAATCTTTGACTATCGCCTGATATTCATCTGTTTCTTGGTGGTCTGTTAATGGATCGCTTATGTTCACTGATTCTGGTGTACAGTTCCCTGGCTGTCTGACCTATATAAACCTTCGTACAGTCGTTACATTTTATTTTGCATACACAGTTCCTAGTCCTATCAACCGGAAGGCGATCCTTCAACTGCACCAACACTGAGCGTAAAGTCTTTCCCTTCTGGAATGCTACTCTAATGTTAGCCGTATTCAGTACCCTTCTAATGACTTCAGATGTCCCTGTTATGTATGGAATGACTGCTGTTCCGATCCACTCCTTGTTGGGCCTTAGTGTTGGCACCAATACCCGTCTTAGTTGCCACTTAATTAAACCTACTGGGTATCTGCTATCTTGAAGTCGCTTTTTTACCTCCAGTTGTTCAATATTATACTCATGACAGTCCATCAAGTCGATTCGATTCGCTATGTCGTTTCTTGCACTCTCATCGATCATGTCCTGCAGTGCTGAAGTTAGTGTCCTAAGTGTGGCGACTGGTTTGTACACTACTAGGAATCTCTTTTGTTTCAATAGTCTTGCTGTCAGTTCAGATGTATCTCCGATGTACGGTAGGATGATCCGTTCGCTCGTTTGCTCAAGCTGTTATTATTGTGGCCTTCGCTGCTACGGTCGCGGATCATTTTTCTTTAAGCCACTGATAAGGCTTCGTGGGTAGCAATTGTTTTGAAATTTTCAACAGGTGATTTTCTTCCTTTTCACACAGTTCCGCTGTACCACACTGTCATCACCGACAGCACCACATGAGCGTTCAACACAGATACTTTGCTGCTGCACAAACAAATTGCTTTCAAGTCTTGTTGTAAATAGACCAATAAAAGTGGATGGAGAAATGGCTTAGTGCTAGTGAACCACAATCATTCCGCTGTGCCTACACTTTCACACACTCATTCAGATACCCTGGATAGAAAATGACGACGAAAAAGTTATTGATAACGATTAGCAGCTACATCTCGCAGCGCCCCCAACCACGTACAGAGGAGATCATGCGGACCCCATTCTGGAAGGTGGGTCGCACCAACAGTACCAAGACTTTTCCTTATCTCTCTCATACTTCTCTGCCAGATCAAAGGTTGACCACCTCCCTGCTTGCGCTACCCTGAATTTGTCCCGGAAAACAGCACC
>SJOL01006325.1:0-17675 GCA_004794785.1 Opisthorchis felineus | reverse complement strand
TCAGCCATCATTTAAGTGGTGTGATATCAATAAGACCATATGCAACATACATCCAAAAGTGATGTAGTCAACAAAGTTCACCTGCATCTGAATAGGCGCTCGTTGTGCTCAAGCTACGATTTTGTAAACAGCTATTTTTTGCAGGTTTGAAAGCTGACCCTATTAGTGTCCGCCATGACATTTTCACACTTATACAATTAAAAAAACAAGAAGCTCTTTACTTCCAAGTCCTAATGTTCTTCCGCAAGACAACATCTTTGAAATACTTTTTTCCTAGACATATTCGGGCGGAAAATGTTTGCTTACTACCTCTGCTTATTGGTGTACACGCACACCTCATTTTGACAGAAAAACACATCGAAGAGAACCATCGCTCAGCGATAGATGCCAGTCAACATTGTTGCGTAAGTACTTCATCACGGCCGTTTTGTTAACCTTGTGCGCTTGTGATAAAGATGATGTTTTCGTTTCCGGTATCGAAAAATTGATACAAGCTACTCATTGGTAACGGTAATTTTGTCTTGTTCATTTGGTGAAAACCACGATCGGACGTGTCCGTCAATTAAACGGCAGACGTACACGAATTTGGGCGCTCAGTAATCCCAAAGTTTACAAGGGTTACAAGAAGATTTCCGCCAAACCTGTGAAGATTTATTCAGGCCAAGTTGAGCCACACGCTTAAGGAAATTGTAGCATCTTACCCATACACAAGTCGTATTTTGGGATACTCCTGGTCAACGCGCCTCCCACTAAAACACAAATGCAAAAGGCATGAATATGATGTGATGCGTATGTGCAAAGCACTGTTTTACTTTCTTTACATAACTTACGGAGGCCAACCAAGACAATCGTGAAATATTTTGCCATGATTTCTCCAAATTCAGTATGGAAAGTAGTACGCCGTTTCAACTAAGCTTTTCAAGCGCAATCACCTATTTTTTACACATATGTTTGGCCCTAAGAATGTGATTATTTATTTCATCCGCTTGGCTGTATACACTCTGCATGTGTCTTGTTGAAGGTCAACGTCACAATCATGACATGATGCCAATGAACTGAAATGTTTTCTCGTCCCAAATGATTGGATTGATTTATCATCTCACTGCACCAATGCTTATTCATTGTCATAAAGTTTTTCGACATCCGAGAGTCGCTTCTTCATTTCACACGTGCACAATTGCGTGATGGTTTGGTGGCACAAGGTCGTTTGGAAAAAAATTGACCTGGCCAACCTATACCGAGAAATGAACAATTGGGGTGATTAAAGTGAATAATAAATGACTACACGTTCAGCAGTAGGACACTAAGGTGGGAGAATCTTGTGGCTTTCACTGTTTACACGCAACATGCTGCAGCATCCACAATTGATGGTGCTTCCAACGGTCTTTGACCCCTATTCACGCGTAAGTCCTCCAGTTTCATAGGGGTTAAGCACTATATTAAAATCTCACTGTTTGTTGTTGGGGTTTAATTTGATTTGCACTTCTCCAGTTTATGCATACTGGCGACGAGTTTATTCAGCATTACCTCAAAATGGGACAGAACCTGGAAAATGCAGCTCGGAATGATCATTTGGTTGTGTACTAGTGAGCACGGTTTGTAACGCCAACTCTTGACATTTAACTCAGCAATTTTAATGACACATTCTTGGCACCGTTTACGACGCACTTGTTTTATTCAATCAATTTTCTGTTGACTTTTGCCAGCCTATGTGCCAACCATTGCTCGTTGTTAACAAGTTTGACTTCATTTACTGAACACAGCGTGATCCTCTTTATTTGGCATGACTACATGTAGGGTTGACATTTTTACACCTATCAAATTATCTCATTGATTTTTGCACTTCGCGTTATCACTGCGCACTTAGCTGTTGAGTGTTTTTTTCTTTAGTCTAGGCGCAAGGAGTCCATTTTTCTAATGTAATATTTTGCGCAGTTTGCTTGTGAACATTTATTTCTCGTTAGCAGCAGGAACAATGGAATCCTTCCCGTTCCGATGCAAGTTGGTGGCCATCCATCCTATAAGAGGAAGATAAGTACTGTCCAGCATTTTTGTACGCAACTGCCGGAGAATTTTGGCGTCTACCACGCATAATCTTTTCAAAGTGGCATACATTCGTCAGTCCCGAAACCCGATAAAATGTCACGACGTTAAAATACATGTTTCGTTTTTAATTTTGAAACAGTTACATGCCCAGTGGGAGATCAAATATGGCATATTTAAAATTCAGTCGATTCCTATCGTCAGGCGTGATACTCTGCCTCACATAAAAACGTGTTCTTTTCTTCGTTGATCGTTATCTGTTTTCTCATGATTAGAGAAACACGTGCGTGTATGTTATAAAGGTCTTTTCCAGTGCGATCACTAGCCAGTATTGTTATCGACAGCAAGTAGTTGACTTGTGTTATGGACAATTACGTGTGTCTTTATACTCTCGAAAAAAATCCACCCCGTGGAATAATAGAATGTTGTACATGGTGTAATAAAGAACAGATTTGGATAGGTAATTGAACGCATAAACTTTCGGCGTAGGTAGAGACCAACGGCATTTTCAGGCCGTGAGAGAAGATTTCATCTGCAATTCCTCATAGGTTGAATATACAATGTTATATAGACATATCATTATTTATTTGAGGGCTGATTAACCATATTTAATAGTGTAGTTGCAAGCTTCGTCCCAAACTATTGATATAAAATGGACGTTTTATATGTCTGCTGCAAACCAAAATATCTAACCAAAATATTGAATGCCAGAGCAAGAGCGTGGTGTTATGTTATCTCTTTGTCGGCTTGTCAGGCGTTAGTTCTTTCTTAATTGCTCAGCTTGAACAAAGGTTGACACGGTTGATTACGTCAGTTAACATTCAACAATAGTTATATTTTGTCTTCATTAGCTGGGTGTTGAATTCAGCTCAAACCTCAGGTAGTAAAAACGGTCCTATGAAGGTCGTTATTTCTGCAATATATAGTAAATTTGGTACGTATATCACAATTCTTGCCTGCTCCTATCAGAGCTTCCTATAATTATTGCCACTGCGTTATGTTTCATGAAAAAATTAACACAATCATTAGCAAGTAAGACCAATGCCAATGCGGTATATTAGCTAAATCACACGGAATGCGTACACGTCATTATTATTTGTACGCAAACTTATAGCGCGTT
Source organism: Opisthorchis felineus (assembly GCA_004794785.1). Classification (NCBI taxonomy): domain Eukaryota; kingdom Metazoa; phylum Platyhelminthes; class Trematoda; order Opisthorchiida; family Opisthorchiidae; genus Opisthorchis; species Opisthorchis felineus. The sequence continues at coordinate 14,512 of SJOL01006325.1, read as the reverse complement.
ATTTTACAGATGCAATTCATTTTCTCGTTTCATATCTGTACATGTTCCGACCAAAATTATTTTGACCTGGCTTTGTGTTTGCGAATAATTTAGTTTTTGGAAGTGGATATTATCTCTATTCGGCTGCCAAAACACTTGATCATAAATTGCCTGCGCACCATATAACCGCAATAAATGAATTGACAGATAATGATCAGCCATTATTCATCAAGTCATATTAGAGCTAACGACAAGTGGGCGCTTTAACTGTTTGATAGCACAGTGTTTTCATAAACGCCCACCCAACAGTAGCCAAAATGCACTCAGCAGCAAGTGGGTTTAATCGTCAGTTCGTAGGTAGTTGCCAAAAGCAACTCTACATTAAATATTTTCAGTTTACTGCACCAAATATTCTACTGAGTATTTTTACAAACACCTCAAATTTGCTTTATTTTGTTTAAAGGATAATCGTGTCCGAATGTCATGTTAAACAAATTGTCGATGTGCTGGCGGAGATAGAGAAACCCAAGGGACTTACCTCTCATTTAAAGTTATCGCATGCCGGGAGGAACATACAAAATTGGATCAGCGTATTGTGTGCTTTCGGAAACGGAAAATATGAGATATTGCATCGATTTAACAGAGACAGAAGGCTTATTTCCATAAAGTTGCCAAGTGTTATTTTTTAATACTGTAGATATTTACCCAGGAGGCATGTTGTTAAGTTGCATGCGTAATTGCACTGCGAATCACACAGAAGAAATTGGTGCATAGAATTTTCAGAAACGCAGATAGAGAAACACAAATATTTTGCGATGGAATATTCTACGAAAGTAGGAGACCAGTTCATGTTGAATCAGCCGTTGAAATATATGTTAATGTTAAGCGAACCGGCTTTTGCACCTATGTCAGGCAGTCAGTTGATAAATGTGTGTAGGGTCAATCAAAGCACATGAGGCAAAAATATTACGGATGAAAGACATATGCATTCGTTTCTCTTCCTTGTATCTGTTGATTTTGCGGTTCACGCCTGCATTAAGTTCACGCATTACTATGCTTTACATCGTTTACGTGATAATAGTCACGGGTATTAATGAAACTGTTATATGTGCAGATGCAAGCAATCCTCAGTGGGGAAGTTTGCATGAGTTTGGATAAATTGATGGAATCTCGTATCAACTATTCACATCCTAGCTAATCTTTTAGAGTACATCAAAGTATGGACTTGTGGAGAATAACCCATTACGCTCTGTTGTTAGCGATGAGGTTTAGGCCTTCTTGGTACTACTCATAGTATACGCTTTTTCTGCCGGCCACGCTTATGCGTGTTCATATCATATTTTTGTTCATTTATTACCGCAGTCATGTATTCCCCGTGGCCGATTACGTAAAATGTACCGCTAGCAGAACATCGAGTCCACTGCCTTCAAATTCTACACTATGTACAATATGCAGTGCCCTAAAGCACATGAGTTGCCCCCTAAAATGCATATTTGCAAAAAAAACAACACAGTTTGCAGTAACTCAAATGATAGTTTCATTTTTAGGTGATCGATATATTTGTCTCTTTAAATGTTTACCGTAGAATTTGCTCATAAAACGGTTCTGACTCATTCTAATGCGCTATAGTGAGAGCAATAACCGGTTTAAAAATTAATACACTACAGGTGCCATTTTGTAGAATTGGTTCTTAAGGATGTAACCAGAGAAAACATATTTCTGGATATCTTCATTGTGAAAAACCCAGATGCATATTCTATTTTATTTCATGTCACTAAGCATTTTTACTGTGTCATATTTTCAAATCTGAATGCTTTTATTTTGCACCAAAGTCAAGGAAAAAATATTTCAATCACTAGGTTAAAATAGTAGAATCATTTTGTGGATCTTTTATTAGTGCACCCGCAAGACAAGCATAAGGACAACGAAGTTCAAAAACGTCACTCCCTCTAGCGGTAGTCAGTGTACCATTTTAGGGGCGTCTGTATTGCGAGCACTACGAGAGCTGTCCAGCAAACCGGAAAGTTTTCACTCTTGGAAACAAGCGTAAGGGCCTGAAAAGTATTCCAATCAAATGGACATTTTCAAGCTACCTACAGAAATTTCCGGAATTGTGAAAACTCTCTACGTAACAAAGTACATCAGTAACGCATCCAGAATTATTGGGATTAAATGTCATTTTTTGAGGTAACATTTCCCTAGTAAACATGAATTTTTATTGCGCTGCCAACTTTGGACCTCGACAGCGGGCCCATTCGTATTATACCAAAACTTAGTAAAACCATATGCAGCATGATATCTTTGGTAATGTGAAAAAGGATGAGCAACTTTGGTGTGGAACGTAATGGCTCCCAATTTTGGTCGAAATCCGCTCTTTCTTTTGGCGTATTTTGTTGTCTTTACTTCTGTGCAAATGGCCGGTTTATTTAATCCGTCAACTGTTCAACCAAATGACAAAGATTAGGCGGACGGCAAAGTAATGTTACTGCGTACTTCCACGCTGGGCAAAAAGCAGGTATGCAATTCTCCATATCTGCCGTAGACACACACATCCTTCTGGGATGTTGTAGTCAGTTGCTTTCACGGAAGTTCTGATACACCTAGAACTTCCGAGGTTTTTGGTGGATTTTATCCAAAGAGCATCAAACAAATTCACGTCAGTAATCCAGTTGAGTTACAAGTGTACCTAATTACGATCTGCATTCATCCATGTGGCATCACAGGCAAATGCACGACCACTGCGCTAGTGAGTTTCATCTGTGGTTTCAAGTGCAAATCAAATCCTGATTGACGATTTTAAATGGAACTTGTTATTTTTATTTCATTGCAAACACCTCCTACAGTGGTGTACGTAAAAAACAGCGATTTCCTTGAATTGCTTTTCACTGCGGTGATGATGCAAATTGTCTACGTGATTTTAACGCACCGGATCATTTTGTTTCAACAAATTCACTTGGTGTACCAAGGAGCGACATGACAAACTGCTGAAGATTATAAGAAAATGGGATTTCAACTTAGGCCTTGTAATGGAAACGCTGCATCAACTGTGTTTCGCATCCGATTTCCATGGGTAATCTTGATTGTCATAACGTGAACATCCCTTAAAGTTAATTCTACATCGCGCAATCGGAATAGCTTTATCTGGTCTAATCATTGTGCTTCAATCTAACGTTTTCCAACATTGCCGCAACCTCGCAATTGTCCTTGGGAAGCGGAGGCCTCCTGAACATAGATTAATCAAAAAGCTAACAATTTAAACGGTGTATTATTAAGGCTGTAGTGCATGGTCAGCGTGCTACATATGTAAGCGGTCGACTGGATAAAGAGATAGGTGGATTCATTTCAAAACAAACATGAGTGATAAGCCATCCAAGGCCTCCGTTTGGCTCAGCTAGCCGTGGAAATACTGTGCTGACAAAACAGATCGCCCCTGCCGATTGGGATTTTCCTCAAATTGCAGTTGAATTTTCCATGTACGGTGCAAAGGCGAAAGTGTACAAAGGTTACCAAACATGGCCAGATATCTTTGGTGAAGTCCTTTGTGATTCAGGGTTTATTATGACCACGTTTGCATCTAGCGATGCTTAAGCTTATAGTGTCTGCACCGCCTGAGATTCATCATGCAGTTAAACCCACGTTGCAAGTGTTCAGAACGTGCTTATGAGGAAGCAGTTTGGCGGACTAATTGTGCAATACGCATGATCACAATTGTATCGTAAAACCAAATGCGTTAATTTGAAGGAATGAAACGTGAAGTTCGCTGGCAAGTAAACAGGTGTCCAATGTTGGTCTATAAGTATTGTGATCATCATTGTTCCAAGAAAGAATAATTCAAAGCATGCAGTTTAGCGTACATATGTAATTTTTCAACTGTTAGTATTTGCAATCAGACCAGGGGATATTCCGCGGTTGGACCAACGGTCAGCGGTCTTCCGGTTGGGGCGGACTATTTCATATTTCATTAGTTTAGGCAAACCGTTTACGGAGTTATTAAGCGTATGTGTCCACGCTGCAATAGTCAACCGTGGAGACATTTCATATTAAAGCAGGTGCCCTTCCAATTTTAGATCTGCATTCATACAGCATTAAGCGCAACCATTCACATCGCTGCGCGGCGAACGTTGTTCGTGTGCCGACAACGGCAGTGATACGTCGCGAACAACAATTGTGCTCAATGATCCTACTGAACTTGAATTTCAAAAGTTTAAACATGTGCCCCCTTGAACGTGAGCCACTCGGGTTCTTATAATGGACGTAGTGGTATTGTTTAGGGAGGGGAATTTCATGGTATCAGTTTTGATAACAAACGGTAACACAACGCTCGGCAGTTTGAATATTATTAGTCCTGGATTGTATTGTTGGTAGAGATGGAGCAGGAGATGGCCATAATATACTGCTGATTCTTACAAACTGGGCTTGTTCATTAGGACTTAGAATTATTCCTGCCCACATCATGGTGGCGTGATGCTTATATCGCACGAAAATACGTTTTATGCTACCTTTCTTCTATCTGCCAACCAGGCGTGCGTAAATTAAGGGCCTTTTATCCCATACATTTCGCTTTGATCAGGCGATTGGTTTTATCATCCAATGGGTTGAACAATCCATACTGCACCATTACCAGCAAAATCAGTCTTGTTACTCCAACATCATTTTATCGTACAATCCCTGTAAATAAATTGGAAATTTTGACCCGCGCATGAAGGAATAAACCACTGAAGAACAGGACCGTATCCTTCCCTGTGGTAAGGATTCTGCGGTGACTACGCATTTGAACATTCTATGAGACGTTGTGAGTAGGCACTGACAGCAAAGATGCAATCGCACAATCCAAACATCGTGAATTCTGGTGTTTCCGCCATTATGTTGGATTTACGGATCACACGCTGGTCTCGGTGTACAGTGTTTTGGATTGCGTGAAAAATGGTCGGGCCATCGTAGTTAATTGTGCTGGATGTTCCTACACATTCGCCGATGCCGTCCAAAACCGGCATCATTTCATACATATAGGATTTCACACCACCTTATTTCTTCTATCTAGTTCACTCAGTCATTCAGCGATCCCTCTCTAAATGAACACTTGCACGTGCAACTCACGCAGATTCACAAATGTGATTCGGGCCTTTACGCTTCCTGCAATGACACATTTCAGTCAGGCATACTGTGTCTAGCGAGTCATGTAACATTCTCTAAAACGTGAAGTGATTCTCCGTGAATGGCTTTCTAAAGCATGACTTTGTACAATGAAAGTGCGAAGCGAAGGCCCAACTATGATGCGATGGTGTGATGTGAACACCGACGTTTTGGATAAATGTCGTTATACGCCTCCTCATCGCATGAGTGTCAAAGTTGATCCAGAACGGAGAAACGGGACACCATATTTTACAAGGAAACGTCTGGATATCAGATAATGAGCACCACACACCTTTGATAAATCATCACCAGGTCGGATTTTGCTCACAAATATCTGGAGTATGCTCGGTTGACCAAGGGCAGCAAACAGAAGTAACCAGTCGACGGATTATATTGTTATTTTGATGCCAAAAGTCTTCAAGACATTGCGTTGTCTCTACATGTTGCATTAATATAATACATGACGAATTCCGAGGATTTGGTCAACGCAAAAATTACCCGGTAAACATCCCGTTGGATTTTCAGGATTCACGGTTTACCTTGCCACCGCAAGACAACGACAAGACAATAATTTGTGAGGCCTTGCAACAACAAGTGTCAAAATAATGCCTATGAGGTTACCGGCCTCAATACGAATACTCATTTTGAACGTGGGCCCAATTACTGAAAATCGCATTCTCCCAAATAGATCAAAATATGCAACACAGGCACTGAGTTAGAAATCCGCAATCAACCGTTAACAGAGTAGTTGGAATAATATAGGGAACAGCGGCACGATGAGGCTCGAGTGGAGATTCTCACTCGGCTGAAGGCTGCTCTATATCCACAGTCCAGCTTTCTGCTGGAAACAGGTATTTCACATTATGTTCAGCAGGTGTCAAACTCAACTGTTGCTCGAAATACCGTGTCAAGCTGTTTTAAAGTTCTGCTTTCCTGTATATCAGGTAAGTAGACTTGCCCCTGAATATTCCGCTTGAAGAGGGCTTTAGAGTACCACTCATACAAACCAAATGAAACCACTCCACACGTTTTCCAGCATTTTTCGCATTTTTCATTTCGTCGGACTTTCTGGTCCAAACCGTTCTTCGGTCCATACTGAAACTGAGTTTCGGCTGGCATCGGGTGAGTCGTCGGGTGTGGTTTGCTACCACCGGGAAAATTTACGTAATTGGCTCATCAACAGGGCATAATTGTATTCAGAGCTGCGAGTCAATATGCAGTATTTCGTCCAGTGATTTCCGCTATTTCACGAATTGGTACGGAAAACAGGCATTGGGTGACTTGCTCAGTTCTCAATCGCACTATTACCGTTTTCCTCGCATCTTGTGTCCAATTTATTGCGACAGCACATTCGGGCCCCAGCAATGCACAAGTATCCATATCGTCAGCAACCAAATCAATATCCGAGATTTTAGCTCGTTGTAGAGGAGCACTTGGCTCGTCGCATAGAATGTATTGGGCAGATTTGGAGCTACATACAGTTTATACCCAAGTAGATGCAGTAAAAATCGTACGATTGAACTCATTTTCCCGAGACGTTTTCATAAACTTTGTCAAAAGATCCCCGCAGATGCGGCTATCACGTAACGACGCTTGCGCCTGGTTGCAGATTACAATATTCACTCCAGGATATCCATCTGCAGGGCCTCCTGCAACACCAGGCTTGCAGGAAGATTTAGGAGAAGAGAGGGGGAACAGTCAGTTCAAGCAACTTACTTGCATTCGGTATTCTTGTTTCTGACAGGCAACGTGCATCAATGCAGAGGGAATGGGAAGTAGAAGGAAGAGTTTTTCGGTGTTCTGCTTACTTCAGTATGTGGACGATATAGGCGGCCATTTTGACTGGCATTCGGAGTTTGCCAGCGGACATTTTTTTATTATTTGAGGTTGCTACTGACCTTGAACATAGGTAAACTGCTGCCAAGTGTGATTCACGGGGATCAAAACGGTCATTCTTTGTGTCGGCATCTGTGCCTTGTGTAAGGAAAGTGGAGAGTGCTAGATTGGATTAAAATTGCGCCATCAGCAGTAGCACATTTTCGCAAACTCGATTAGCTGAATCCAGCAAATAATATGACGTGAATAGTGACACCACGCGATGTCTGATGGGGCGTGGTAGCATTATTGGTTGTAGTTGTGTTGGATGCACCTTAGTTGGGCTGCAGCCAGGGCTCCCCGACTTAGACGGGATGACACCTAGAATGCTCGAGCAAAGCCTCTAGCGCAATTCCTGAATGCGGGGCAGTGGTGTTTAGTGTGTAAGGAAGTTGCATTACCTTTGTTATATGAACATTTTCCAACCTCACATGTGGAACGGAAACCAGTTACTATAACCCATTGGGTTACCGGGGCACTACTGTAAGGACCAACATATTTATTATGGCCAAAGGAGTTCAAAAATCTATGTGACCCACAGTAAAGAAATTGATTATTATCTAACGTATCATTGTTAAACAAGAGTCCTAATGCTCATTAGGGCGTACCCCGATGGGTATGTGCTTGAGCATCCTGAAGAACAAACTAATAACTAACATGCGAAACAAGCCTCCATTACCGGAATCACTAATAATCTAGTAAAATTATTCGGACGAAATATACCAAAAGCATTGATGCTGAGTTCGTGTGATTTGACCGTGCAGGAGCAAAACAATATCAATTGTAGTCTCAACGTGTGTATACAAAATCCGGGAAAATATTTTGGAGAGAATATCCGAAAGTATGGACCCCAATAGGACCACATACGCAATAAACCGCAGGAAGCTGCAATGTACATTTTCAATGCAATTTAATAACCAGCACGTGAACTGAATACGGTGGCTGGTTTCCGTCTACTGTGTGCCAGATAAATGCTTGCTGATAGATATAGTATATCAACATGGGATCACTGGCGTCATTAATATACCCAGTGGTTCTTTATAGGATGTCGTAGCGGAAGCCAAGCAGACGGATAATGCCCGAAAGTGTTGTCCCTGATAAATTCACGTGGTTATTATTATGTCATAATATTTCCAAACATTTCGTCAGCTCATGAAATACACAGAAAAATGTCATCAGGTTCCGTTGTTCAAAGATAATTTGTGCGAGCTCACATAGGATGTTTAATCCGAAAGATAATGCGCACTTTAATGGAGCTCGTGATACCGGAGATAAGGTTATGCTAACATGAGTGCCAAGGCTCAGAATTTATTTCGTAGAATGTACCCGTTAACTCGATTAAGCCACGGGATTGCCTTCATGGCGCATAAATTGCGGCGACTATCTCGGGCAGGATACGAGCAAACTATTTAGGCCTGAACGGGGTTCCTGCGAATGCCGTGCTATCGACAATGTTAGGAAGAATATAGTATATATATATATATACATCTCAATGTATAAAGTTTCCCGTCATGTGCAACTCCCCCAGGCAACCATGTGCATTGTTCTGCAGGCTGGTGTAGATCATAGGGGAAATGCGGTTTGGTACAACGAACGATTTATTTGTTCAGGCCTTTTTAGTTTAACCTAAGCACAAGGTCGTTCCTGAATAGATCTCGAATTTCTGCAACTTCATCGCTAGCTCAATGAATGTTTTCTCTCATTGTAATACTAACCCAGCCAACGGTCCTACAAATTTCACAGTCATCGAACAGTTAACTTGCCACGCATGTCACGTCAACTGCATCGCTCTATGTAAATATCAGAGCCTTGATTAATTTGGAAACAAATGAAATTTATTATATGTTTTGTAGCACATTGACTCGCTGCACCTTATTCTTTCCCACTCTCGTATACACAACTTTATTACATGCAAAACGGTATAGCTTGTAGCCCCAACCCCAATGAGACATGCCACTGATGATTATCAATTTTTACGCGCATGTGTAACAGACAAAAGCCACACCAGCAGGACACGTTATTCTGCAGCAGCCGGATGCGTCAGAACAATGTATTATTTGATTCTACTTCAAATCCTCCTGATTCCGGAGAGCACAGCCCAGATTGGCTTATCGAACAGAAATAAATCTAACTTAAATTTCATGGCACTTTATCACGCTACTAATCGTTTAGTAAGTTGTACAAGTGACCATCGAGTCAACCAGTTTTTTTATGTTTGAAACCAGCGGATAAATTTTCCTCTCAAAATTGTCATTCAAAATGGGGACTGTCCCTTATTCACTGTGAGCACGTATTGTCCCTACTTCGCTTGAATCAAGAGTGCGCTAACGAGTAGTTTGGGCGGAATAATAATTACGACATCACCACTCACATGATAACCTTGAAAACTGTCTCGACGTAGTTCATCCTACGAGCATTTTAGTGCAGCGCTATGGGTTTACAGGGGGGCTTTCACATCGCATTAGCATACGATCCGTAAGGATAGAACCATTGTTCGAAAACATTGAGACGATTTTATGTGTTAGCAGATGTAAGTTAATATATGGACATTTTATTCACTGCCAAATCACTGTCGAACATAGCAGTGGGGGCAAGTGTGCACTGTATTCGGAGGATGCACACTCAGCTCAAATAGTATTCAGTTTGATTTGCCGTAAGAGGTGCGCAAAAGTGTTACATGATTGTGCTACCCAAGTGACACAACGATAGGGACAAATCAACAGGCATGCGCACAACCACAAAATACAGAACTGGACAGTTATTCATTGAATACAAATGTTGGTGTAGTATTGTCAATGTGGGTGCTCATCGCTGATTGCCCACCAAATAATTGGGAAAAAAAGCCTGTGGCACTTTCCATGCAGGTACCCATCTTTATTTACGTTCATTTGCCTGTAGTGTATTTTACCAAAGAAACACCTACTATTGTGCTGCTTTGAACTGAACTGAGTGGCTCAACGGAGTAAAGTAGGGTGGAAAAGCACAACGCCTACAAACTCGGCTGATCTTCAAAGCAAAAACTAAAATCGCTACGTGATGCTCGACAGCGCTGTCAACACCACAGCACATGGTTATTTCCAGGATAAAACCCTTACATGATTATTGAAAGCATGCATAAACTTTCAATTCAAATGAATGATAACAGGCCACACAATTGCATGCCTGCACTAGGTCAGCTTCATCAACGGTTTATGAATTACTATATCTGGAATTACCACCATGTGATAATGACTTAGTCCTGAAGGACATGTTCTGAGGTAGCGAACTAGGTTTCCGCAAACAATGCAGATGTTTGCACAATAGGTAAGTGGCCGTAGGCATGCGATACCAATACGAACTCCGGCTTCTTACTTAAGACACATAACGCAGTGTGAGTTCAACGCCGCCACACAATTTATATAGTTTGTTGCGTGGCAAACTCAGGAGCATTCGCGAAGTAGCTCACCTTGACATGTTGAATATTTCGACAGTTTTATAGCTTTTAGATACATTCCGCCTTGAACCAAAACGCCAGACGCGGAGAGCTTTTAGCAGCTTATTCGGGAAGCCACTTTAAACAGAGTACAAATCTACATCCTGAAATAGTCTACATGCGTGCTCTTTGCAGTTCTGCCTAGATAAACAGAAGAGTGTAAAACGCTTTCAACTATTGCTTTCTAAACTTCACAGATCAGTTAACGCAAAACAAACACATTGCACGCATGTAATTAGTGATTAACTTGACGGAATGGCGCGTTTACAAGGCGCTCGAAACATGTAGAAATGGCGTACACACTGAAAAGTTCACTCCTTATAAAAGGGGTTAGAGCCCTCAAGTAACTAAACTGATTTGCAAAATACCCTTTTTAGCTGACGTGCGTGTTGTTTTGGTTTCTAGGGAAACATGACCTTATATGTACTGGATCGCAGGGCGAAATTGGAAATTCAAACGAGCTTACACGCCACACGGTATTAATGGATCTATCTTAATTCTGAAATAAAACTAAGATGTTGTCGGGGTTACCACTTCACAGTGAGGCATGTCTAAGTGCAACCCATTTTTCCGCAAATTTTCCGTGTCCGGTTTGTTTAAGTGAACGAGTATTGGGGACCCTCACTTACCACTTAATGTTAAAACTGCACCTAATGAAAAAATAAACATTGTGATTTGCGGTAAAAATGGGATCACTCGCACCGGACAAAAGTTACCGGTAGTTCTGCGGCTGCAGTAATCCACTGAGCGTGCTAAAGCTTACATTGTGCCAGCGGACGAACAAAATGTGGGAACGTCACTCCAGATAATAATGTTTGCTCTGTATATTCTATTAGATGGAGTGTCGCTCTCTGGGCAATACAGCAGCGCGGACGCATACGACCATCATGCATCTAAGGTCCAAGATTCGTAATCAGCTGACTAGATATAATATACGCCGATCATAGCAAAGAGCTGAATTAACCCGGCTGACGCCCAGAACTGATGCGATTGTGGGTTCACAATGCCTAATCGACGAGCTAGATGTCATGCACGTCGATCATAGCGGAGGATTAAATCAAGTCACCTGATACATACAACTAACAAAAGCCTACCCATCAATATTGAGTAAAGTGAACGTTCCAAATCGAAGGAGGATAAAAAATGGATTTTATTGGGCACTTTGATTATTACATATGTGTTGTTTGGGACGTTCTTTGTGCGCAATGTTCAGCGAGCTACTGCCGCTATGAAATCAGGTGAAGGTGTATATGAGTATATTGAAATAGCAGACGGTTAACCTATCGGGAAAACCCTACCATTCATCGGCAAAAATCTCGTGTAAAAGTGTGTAAACATTGTCATCGTTAACGGCTGATTTAAACTGGGTTATTTCTTGTACCCGTTCCAACTGAGAATTAGGCCTCAAGGAATACGAGACTGAACTGCAATGTACCTCGTAAACGGACGAACATGATAAACGTGCATCACACAGGTAATCATCCTCAACTCTTCCATCGAATTGTCGCCCTAAGGCATCAGTGTCTGTATTGTGCTAATAACTCACGACAGTCGATTTGCCCCCGCCCACGAAGAATACGAAACGGATGCATAACTTTTTGTGAGAAAAAATGTGCAGGGATGCAGTGCTCCGGATCGAGTTAACACCAAGAAATGCCTTTTATGAATAACCGTTTAGCAAGTTCATCTAGTCAGCAAAAATCAGTCAAACATATGCAAACATATGCAAAACATATGATTTAATCGATGTAAGTTTGCCTTATCTTATTAGTTCCGAAATATTGGTAGCTCAGCATTGTGGGTGGCAGCCCCAGGTGCCTGAAAACAAAGCAAGATGTAAACGTAATGACACGACCTTTAAACTTAAAAACCTAGAGATGGTCCTTAATCATTTGCCTTTGGTCGTTATCCAGACCGTGATAGTCAAAAAGGACTGTGCACCCACATCCCAGTTATTGTTGACTAACATTTAGCCCGGCGTAAGTTCAGGTGCAAATAAGGAAACGGGGCCCATGATAACAGGGGCGGACACTATCCTTGTTGATCACATTTGCGCCATAAAATTTTCTATGAAAATATTCTCCATTTGATACTTCCACCATGTTCCTTAACAAAGTCTACATATCCGGACGTCTCTTAACAGTACCACACATTTGTTGGTTTGAATATTCTACCAAAATCGGTTTGTGGTTTGAGTTCCCTAGACTTTTGGAACATCCCCCAAGCACCGAAGCAGTGCTATCTGCTGCCATATGGCCGAAAGTATATGGCCGAAAGTATATGGCCATGGAGACCTTCACTTGATTGCACCACAAGGCATTTATGGACGCGCACAGCTATGCTGGGAAAGCAAACTTATCATCTGGCGCAATATAACCTAATGATTAGTCACCTACGTTGAATATCCAGCATATGGCGCGATAATATGGCAGGTCACTCTACAGTGTTCCGAGCCAAACGTGACTGTGATTTGCGACCCCTTACATTGTCGCCGCAGAGCCCGCAAAATGTGGACTACACAGCTTTATTTGCGGAGCTCAACTGCAGGGAACAATCTAGTTCCCTTTTTCCGGATTGTTCAAACAAAAACGTCTTGCTTCTAAGAAACATCGAGTATGCCAAGATGCTCGAAAGCGTGCTAAGCCAACTGCTCTGATGAAACGAAGGGTAAGTTTGCACAGATGGAGGAAGCGGTAGGATTCCGTCACTCCAAAATTAAAATATGTTTTTCTTTTCTTTGTAATTTCATCTCACTTTTGGCGTACATGAATAAATTGACGTCGGTTGCTCTGGCTGTTATGTTTGGTTTTGGTAGCAGCACCTAGGTTTTTTCGAATGATAATGGCTTTGGACATGGCAGATCATTTGATAACTAACCCATTTAAAAGCACAGGAGGGGTTTTAAACAATTTTTGATGTATTTATTTGAAATTCTTAATTATATTGTAATAAATGATCACGTTTTTCACCCCAGCTTGTTGTTCCAGTGAAGAGTGTAGGACATGCGATCGTCATCTATATTGCTTGTAATATATGCATGCGAATATTTTTGTGGAATCTACGAAACATATTTAGAATTGATATCTATTGAAATATGTTTCGGTAAGCTAGATGTGCAAACGTATTATCTATTAGGGTTTCAAAACGATGATCCGCAGGAAAATGCTGGGACGATGCACGCGATCGCTGCATCGGTGAGTTATATTCCTGCAATTTCGAAGACAGTATCATCAAAAAGTGTGTCAAACACCGAGGTTTAACTTTAAAACAAAAACTGAATTACTAGAAATCACATGGTTTTCTGTTGCTTTGTTTTTCACTGCAGGGCGCTTCGGTAACGATAGAGAATGCAAACGTGAGTTCGTGAAGCAAGTGTCTATGTATTGGTTAGCAAAATATCGCCCAATATGTTTACCAGTCAATCAATTCGGTGTGTTTAGGGGTGCCTGCTAAGTGTTAGACGATGGCGCTTGGAGTGATCAAACCTCTCAAATTAACAGCTATAAGCGGCTTCGTTAAGTCTGGTTAGAACGTAGAGTTTGAAAGTATATTCTCCAAAGCTCCATTAGGCTAGTAGGTTCCCCCTTTAATTATTTGTCTATCTAACCAGTAAATGCACACTCTTTTTGCACCTTTATCTAGCTGATATATGCGGAAAATGATTTTTTCTTAGCAGGATGTAGGATATTTTAGATATCGTCATTTGTTAGTGGTGATAAGTGCGGTCGAACTTTCCCCCACAAACGGAATGCGTTAAAGTCTACTCAGTTTTACCTGTGAAGATGATGTTACTACACGCTATTGTGCACGCACAAATTTCAGAGGTTTGTCGCAATTTACACGCCCAGCCAGGTGAGCCTCAATTTCAACTTATTTTCGCTCAATTGAATTCGCGTTCCTTTGCCTGAATAGTTTTCTTGCGCTACACACCTTTTGCATCTATATTGCAGTGATATTTGCTCATGAGTTGGAAAATAAATAATATTCACCCATCTGAAGTAAATATAGGAGCCCCTAACCGTATGCTTTTCATTTACCAGTGCAATGAACGAA
>SJOL01006321.1:455470-468872 GCA_004794785.1 Opisthorchis felineus | reverse complement strand
TGGTTGATCTGTCGGTAGGCTTCGCCGCTTGTCTCCGCACGTCTGACCCAGTCCAGCTCAGAAGTTGTGACTTCGGTGTGGGGATCACGGTTGATCCTTTATTGTCTGTTACGCTGATAGCTCTACGTACTTTGGGTGCTGCGTCCTCGTGAGGCTTGCCTCCTCCAGAACATCGCTGCTTTCGATATTCAAGGGGTCTGTGGTGTTTGAGTAGAAGTCGCAATCCGGAGTCGCAGCCGGTTGTGTCGGCGTGCTTTTGGGGCACAAGGGGCTATAACTACAACCGGTTTGGCCATAAGTTTTGGGTCGGCCGAACTGGCGCCAAGCGGAAACCTTTTTCACACCCCTCCCCTAGAACTCCTTTGGCCAAGCTTTCGCGCCTCTAGAGGGTAACCCTCTGATATACGCCTAATCGTTGGGTCGGTCTTCCGAATGCCGACAGCCCGCTCCAAGATTTTCTGTGCGGCAGATGGAGAGGAAAGGGTGACCCTTCTGAAACAGCCAATGTGCGTGAAGCAATTCGTGATCGGGCTTCGTGATGGTACTACCAAGGAGCGACTGTGCCTGCTTCGTTGGCGTGATTTTTCTGGAGAATGATCCTTAGATGATCAGCCTGCTCGCCCTTACGCGTCTGTCGACTAGAGATGCCGTGGTGGTCTTCATTGCTGCATCAGAGAGCTGGATGACCTTCTTCGCGGCCAGCGGACTCGGGATTGAGAGCGCAAGGTTCTCGTTTAGCGAAGAACGTTCTTTATCAACTTTCGTGCATGTCGCCGTGTTCTTTGTGTTTGCATCCGCCGGAGCTTTAGAAAGAAGCTCCAGTTTCGCGTCGAGTATCCCGATTAAAGCGGAACCTTCACACTGGTTTTTTCGATTTAGCAGTGGGGATTTGGTTTCGTTTTTGATGGCTCTCTTCTTAGTTGCGGAATGCATTGCGCCCCTATCGTAGAGTCAGCTGGCGCAGATAAACGGGTAAGGAGAGTAAGCTAGTTGGCTTACCTGGTCGTCCTGTAAACCCGTGCATTTAAATACCACCAGGCCTTGCAGGAGTGGCACTGCATACCACGTCTTACTTTCGACGGGCACCCATTGCTCCCACATCTGCCGTGGTCCATCAATGTCTGCAGACGGCGGCCTGTATTGATTTGGGTCCTGATTGAGACTGGGTGCAAAATAGGAACTGTGTGCAAAATAACAGAGGTTATCAAGTAAATGTTGTGCTAAAGTGAAAAATTCAACAAATGACGCGTGTGAACTCTGTAAATATATTGAACAGTGAAAGAACTCTTTCACAACTCTGCACGAGGGAAAAACGAGCCCAAGTTTGAACGTCCCGTGCAAGGCCGTAGAAGTTGGACGTGAGAATGACGGCATTTTCTTTGACTCCATTGCCAGTGGAGTTCCTTTTGTCTTGACTGCTCATCGATGACAAGAATAGATAACCTCCAACTTGCGTTTCAACAGAGCCCTTCGAGGGTCCACCTCGAGACCATTATTCTTTCCAATCTACGTCAGCAACCCTCCAGGTGCCCTTTCATGAATGGCCCGAAATTTTGGAAATCAGTCGCCGGAGTTCTCCAAAGGAATGCCGATGCCGCAAAACAGTGGCTACTGAACTGGCGCGTCCTTCCACATAACGAAATCTTCATCCAGAAGTCGATTAGAGAGTACACGGCAGACGCTTGCAGTGCGTGGCAAGAATGGACCGGGAGATGTTGCGAAGCTCGACGTCGAGAGGAATTTAGGTACCTGAATTTCACCAAGCAAATCCCTCTCACACCGTCCCAAGGAGGTTGGTTCGGCGGACATTCACCTTCTTCGGATGATTCGGCGCATCTTCCCATGTATTTCTCACAGACTTCCGGATATCTCATGGAGACTACGTCAGATCGTTCGTGAATACGCCGACCAAGTTTTTCAATCAGGGAGAAAGAGGAAAGTATGCTTTCCCGAATGTGCCCAACGAGCTCCGACGGAGAAGGCTGCCGACATCAAATACTTTGGTTAAACGTATCTGCGAGAGTTTGAACTGTTTCTCTATGACAACTGTTGCCTCCGAGGGGATTTGATACTTAATTGAACCTTGTTCGTGCAATGTTTGGCCAACAGGTTTTTCATCGTTGACGCCACCAACACACAGTAGTGGAACTGCAAAAAGGTTTTTAAGATCAGTGCATGAAATTTTATCACGCAAATTTTTTCTCATCCCCGGTATTTGGCACCGAGAATAACCTGAATCCGTCTGACGTCCACAACCAGTCTTTGAAAGTGGTCTCATGATTTTCATTGCCAAAAAGAGGTAAACCCTCCATTATCTCTTAAGACGCTGCTCCCAGGCATGTCTCATGGTTGCCCTTTTTTTACAAACATACACACGTACGAACACACCCTCAACTCTCATGTGTGATCGCAGGCTTTTAGTCGTGGTCTAAACATCTTTGCCAAAGCCTCTACTGGTGAGGATCACACAATCTAAGTTAGCCTATTGAAAATAACCTTAGAAGATAAGACAAGAACCTGATTCTGTGAACCCCTACTTTTCTACTTGCTTATATGGCTTTTGAAAATTTTAAGACTTGTATACACGCACCACTACTCATGGGGTTGCTGGAAACGATTCGATAAGAGAACATCAAAATCTGCAGATTTATTTGGGTCTCCCGTGGAAACAATTGGTAAGCAGATGAGTGTATTTCGCTATTAGGACAGCAGTCCTGCTTCAACAACACAGAGGTTTAACAAGGGTTTAGACTGGGGTTCTTTAGAACCCTTCTTCAAACGACCCATTAAATTTGAAAGCGTTTCCTTCCCAAAAGATGTTTCACGGTAGCGAACGTCCCTTTTCTGTGCTCTCGAAACTCAAAATACTGATGAAAACTGGCCTCAGAAGGATTTTCCAATTGTCCTCACCTAAGTGAATGTTACATGCTTTATTCAATCATTTAATTTGTTTTAAAGTATCAACGCTGAAGGACGGAAGATCAGATAATTTTCATGAATTTCAAATACATAAATAATCACTTGTAGGTTGCAAGAGTTTGGTTCTCAAAATGTTAGAGCAACCGGATGTAAAAAGGTAAAATAACTGCCAAGTATCAACGCCTACGGTTGTAATAGCATTCCAGAAGGTATTAGGGTGCATGCATGTTTGATGCTGTTGGCGTGGGGATTTTGTTGTCCAAACGGGTTACTGGTAACAAGGCATTTCAAAACCGAATGGCCAGGAAGAAGCTTCAGGAAATTAAAATACTGGTTTACGATTCACCTACTTCTGCAGTGCTTCTTGTTGGCATTTGTAATAGTAGCATTCATGTCTGTGGTTGTGCAACTAACCGGATATTCCAAATTGACAAAACTACCATTCTCGGCGCATCCGGCACTTGGATTCCTCGCATTCTTCTTGACAATTCTTGGAGTAAGTTTATTCCATAATTAATGAAGCTTGAAGCCTTTTCACTCGTGGATGATGATAACTTCTACAGAAAGTAGACGGTCACTATTCAGGAACTTCCATTTATGCTTTGGTGTGCTGGCACACACGCTCTCCGTCCCCCTTATTCTCATTGGCTTTAATCTTCCGACAATTGGTACCGGAATTTGTAGCTCACGTATATACTCTGGAATGTACCTGTCATCGTTAATGTTTTATGCAATAACTGAAGTTGTCTTGGAAGTTGTCAACTATCGGATTTTGTCGAAAACCAGAGGTGTGAATTTGCCAAATAGGCTTCCTATAAAAAGATCTCAGGGAAAAATTTTCTTCAACTGGACTTGATGTCGAACGCGTGAGAACCCAGATAGCACACGTAAGTGATTTTCTCATACCACTCGCTACTTATGTCACAGAATTTTCACTAGCTACTTCATGAATATCCTGGCAATGTCATCATTATTTTGAAACGCATTCGTGTAAAAAAAACCTTCCCCAGTCTACTACAGAATCGGTTTTCGTTAATTCGCATCACTTAATCCGCCAACCCGAAAGGGAACTCTATGGGAATTCAGCACACCCACTTAGCACACAAATCTCCCCTGACCAATATACTGAGAACGAGACAGCGTGCCAGTCAGTTAGCAGTTAAGAGAACAGATTGGTGGTTTCGTATTAGGCCCCAAATACTTCCAATTTAAGGGTGCGAGTTACTCTGTGCTGCGGGCCGTGCAGAAACCGCAGTTCCCTGACTTTCCCGGTGTCTTTTCAACCTCTCCTTAATTTCCTCTACTGCTTCAAAGGGCCTAATGTCAATCAGAAGGCCGTTTCACTAATTACTCACCCTCAGTAATGGTAATACACGTGCATTTTGGTGAAGCCTTTTATTCTTGCGCTTGATGTCCTTCTGTATATCTCTTTTCCCAAATGACACTAACAGAATGGTAGTAACAATTATTAGTAGTGTTCTGATATGCGGTCCAGACGGTCCACCAGCTTAATTTCTGTCGCATTCGTGCAAAAATATTTTGTCCTCTATGACGGTTAAGTAGACATCCAGTCATTTTTCCGCCTTTTTTATCTCCAGCAGCTCCATTGTGAATTGCACGCATGTCACCTCCGAACGAGTTCCCGCCTAAAGTAGATGAATATGTATTCGGAATTACGTATTTCCAGCCGCCAATTCCTTACGCTGTCCCGGCCCATTCTTCTAATGTAAGCCAGTACAAGCACTCCGACACCGCAGTTAACTAACGTAGCTGACTGGGCGCCAAGTATTGTTGCATTCGCCTACCATGTTCTTGAGCGGCTACATTTGTTCGTCCAGAGTGTCCTAGGTCTACATCTACTGAAGGATTCCAGTGGGTAGATTATCCTAGTCTAGCACACCTGTGCACCAGTTACGCCAACACAGATCTTCATCCAAAAAATTTCCCAGCGACCTCACCAATTGACCTCTTACAGCATTGCGTGACATGGTAGTAACAGAAGTGAATTAACGCTGTGTTCGAGTGGTCCGAGGTAACTAGGATTTATATTTTGAACTTTTTTAGCGTGAAAAATAGGTGTGTAGCATAAAGAGTCCGTCGTTCTCAGACACTTGGTTTTGGTACCATTCAAGTGACTGCAGCACCAAAAAAGGAGTGACCGAGAGTACAGTATTTGCAACGCACAACCCGTACAATGGGCGACACAATGTTAGTTAAAGTCTTCCAGTTCGTGGACACTAATGGAGGCTGTTTGAAAACCACTTATTCACAAAATTCTGAAGTTGTCGGAATTTTGGACGACTGGTATAATAAATACTTAGGTATGTATGTATGTATGTATGTTCGGTTTTTCTCATCAACATTCGAATCTGCATTCAGTGTGCAGAGATGAACTAAGGCTCACCCATTTCTCAGGCAGTTTAATTAAAACGCTTCATACATTTTCTAACTCCGTAAAAGTTCGGAGATATTTGATCAACCTCAGTTTTGCGACAGATATACTCACTGGCATTCCAGTTTGGATTTATTGGGAGACTCACATGAATTCCAGTTAAACCTCTCGTTTGTAGTGCTCTTTGGCTAAACGTGCTGCACAGAATCCATTTTGTGCTTCACCTGTTATGATTTCTGAGATACAGCTGTATATTTTCACGAGGAAACTTCTCGAGATCTTTCTGAAAAGTCTTCGACACCCCACACCCTATTCCACCCCTTTTGGGGATACTCTATTGGACACAGTCACCGAGTTTCTATCAGCTGTACCACACAAATACTGCATTGAATAAGCTGAGTAGTCTTGTGGGCGCTAGAGGGTTTGGCTCCCGCGATAACTGTATGGAATTCGGTGAGGCAGTCTTTAGATATACCCGTGAAAGTTCTAGGAATATACACAGAAATTTCCTTGTAAATACACTTCCCACTACTTTGCTTTTTTGTTTATCCAATTGGTCGAAGTCTTTATTGCGACTTCAGCCTCAAGTAAGGAGCTTTTTATTTTGTGACGGTCTTTCCGACAGCTGATAGATAGTCCGCAGAACGTGCCTAACAATGAGTTCTCTAGGTTACACCCCCAAAGAACTTGCAGTGTTTAACATAAAAATGTCTTGTACACGATCGAATTTTATTTTTACTTTTGCTGAAAGAGTCTGTTGTTTTTGTATACAGACTTCGATTTCTCTCGCAAACTCTTCCTTGCTTCCTTGCTTTTAGTCCAGAGTAATTATCCATTGGCTGATCTGCTTGCTGGACCCTTCAAATATGTCGTGGAATATAAACAGGCACAGTTGCTGCCTGTTGCAGTTGTTGCCAGATTACTGGCCCCTACATGAACGAGGCTAGTTTAGGTTTGCCTAGAGTAAATGAAGCTTCACAGATCTTAGTCAGTCAGTAGCACTGCCTTCTCGACATCGTCCTTATAGCGGACGTTTGATTTGGTGCCCTCTTAAGGAAATAGGTGCAATTCGTTAGTAAACTATCAAGAAAGCTACTTGAGCTATATTGCGATCATTTTCTGACGTTGAATGCAGTTATTTCTAGCACATGTGCCAGTGGTTCACCATGTCCTTCTTCAAGAAACAGCCTGGACGGATGTAGTCTAAATATTTTTAGCGGGAATTCATGAGCTGATTGTAGATTTAATCCACTGTTATGCCAACTTTAGTATGCAAATTACTATCTCTGGTGCCAACAAAACGTCCTCACTCCAATCCATACATGGGTTGTTTGACATTCTGTCGGTGTTAGCAGTATGGACCTGCTCACAGGGTCAATCCCTAGTTCTTGTTGAACCAGTATATGCAGCGGCTAATACAAAATCGCTTTTTTCGGTGGGATTATTTCAATTTTTATATTGGTGATAAAGGAGCAGTCAAGTGGACTTGTAAACAGCATGTATCAGTACTCTAGATATGCATAATGTCAGTAATAATATTTGCGAAAGAGTAGCTTCATAGTTTACCAGAAATCTAACGCAACTGGACAATATTACCTAAACTTTGACGTGTCAAATGGCATTATTCCTTCAACACATTAACTGGCACAATTTATCTGATCTATTCTAACATGTCCCTTACGTACTTATAGCAGTTTGCATGACCATAATTCAACAAGGCACATACAGCCATATTGTCAGTAGTAAACATTTATGCGCTTACTCAATAAAGTTAACTTTTAGTCATTTTTCCTGTCTTTTAGTAAGACAAGCTTTTGAGTTTAGATGTAGTTTCAAAAACATAATGTACTTTTTGCCTGACAGCGCCCATTTTACCCAATCGTTTTCTGAAAGCAAGTTAATAATAATCTCATTTTAGAAAAAAAACATTGCTCTGCGTTGCGCCTTTTCAAAGTGCCCATGCACACTTTAGTTGCTTTATGCCCATTGTACCTGTTGAATTGAGTAAAACCAACGTTTGAATCTAGAAACCCGACATCGAAACTAGTAAATACCCTGTAAATAGAGATCCATGTGTAGGTTTTATATCGTCTAAATCCTGAGTATATGGTCCGAGTTCATTTTTGTGAGATTTGCTAACATAAACTATTGCTGTCTTTTAATTGGCAAAAAGATGTTTCGATATATGCGCGATTTCATGTGAAAATCTGTGGTCATAAATGTTGCCGTAATCCTCAACAGCAAATCCAGTTGAGTGAACTTAGCCTTTATGGCCGCGCAGTAATGCTAATTTGCTCTTGTTGTACTGTGTGGTAAGGAAGGTAACCAAGCAAATAACAGGTTCAGCAATGCCTTACAATTATCAACTGCCAGTCCGACAATCTGGCAGAAATCTTTACAAAACAACAATGATCCGCATGGTATTGTTTCAGTAATGACAACCGCTTTGGGACATAATTAGTGATTGGTTGAATTTGGAACAACAGTTTGGACTTTATGTTGACACCGGGAGGTTTACAACTATTCATTATTTTCTTTGTATCGGTTAACTTTATTACGCTATCGGTTTTATTTGAGTTACGATCATTAAATCCTTATTTGCTTCAATAAGTTTTTGAAAAAAATTGTACAAAAGTTGCGTAAGTAAACACACTTAATGTACAGTTATTGCTTCACTTTGCTAGTGCCAACTTCTGAAGGATTAGATGATTTCCTTGCCGTACTGAGTTTATTGTGGAATAATAGGTTTACCTTGGTGCTATCAGAATGTGACACGTAGTGTCACCAGGTTTTTTTCATAAAAAGCTGTTATCGAATATTTTCTAAAATCATACGTGGTAAATACACTCATCAAATACTAGTTGAAGCCTACACAGTTTTTAAAGATGATACATTGATGATTCAATGACGATAGAACGTTGAGCTGATCACCAAATGTAAATAACCCATACATACTGCCAACATTGACCACCTAAAAAACCAGAGTATTTTCGGCTGAAAGCTTTACACCATTACTCGCCCACCTACTAGTGACTTGTAAGCAACGGTTTTCGAGGAGAAAGTGATTGAGCCTAGAGTATATTTTGCTTACTATCAGAATGTTTGTGATCCTGTCAGGGCACGATTAGTTAAACTACACCCCCTCTTGATAAGCGTCTACCGGCTTCATTTCCGAAGCCGGCTCCCTGCAGTAAGCTAAATGTGACCGCAGCTGCGTTGCTATCAATACTGTTTTCTATTAAAGCAGATGAAATTTAAAATACGCAGCAGTCGCGAGCGTCTTATTTTCAGAGTTCCTTCCAGTATATGCTTCCACTGTTGTACAGCAAATAAAGAGAAAACTTGCGTCCATTTATCGCATGATAATTAATAAACACTAGTTTCTGTTAAAACCTTACCTAGAAAGTTTTCATGTAAAAATACAAGTGCAGTTTATAAAATCCAATTGTCTTCCTTGCAAATGTAATCAAATTTTTGTCGTGTTATTGTTGAGCTCCCTTTTGAACCCTTATTTTGTGTTTGAACGCCAGTGTAAACACAACATAAAATTTTGGTGGGATACCAAAAGGCAAGCTCCAAATGGATTTGGCATCAGAAAACAGGGACCACTCCACTAGAATCAAGTATAAGTCGCTTTCCAATTTACGATGATAGTTTGGGACTAAAAAATATAACTGAGCAAGTAAGCGTAAGAATACTGTCAGATAAACGACTGAGGTAAGATTAGTAAAACATTTGTTGTGTTTTTGTATGTAATCCTGGATTAGTAAAATTCAGTCATTCTACAATCCCATTTTAGAACATGTTGGTCTGCATGGGCTTTATTATCGTGAAAAATATCTATGAGTTCAGGCTTGAAGAAATAAACACTGGGTTTTAACCATGGTACAATGGTTTATGCAACAAACACATGAATATCTTGAGATAAACGGCTCTGAATTCGCATCTACTTTTTTGTATTTCATTTAACTTACACGCCACAAAATGGTTTTAACCAGTTGTTTCAGCGACCAAACAGGTACCAAAAAATTACGAATTAGTCTTCTCAGAGTATGTCCACCAACCTTAAAAGCCTGTAAAATTAGACGATAAAATTCCTTCGCCTATGGAAACTTCTATCAAATTACATGTTTGATTTTCGAATTTGGTATATATATATATATATGTATATATATATAAAACTTACACATATTCTCTACCTGCAGGAGAGAATACCAGCCTTCGAACCATTTTTCTGAATACTGGTCTGGCTCTCTGAGTTCTAATTTTTTATTCTAGTTGGAAGCTTGGGTCATAATATGTAAGTCCTGTTGATAGTAGCGCTCGTTGGCAACACCAAGGTTTCGTCATTATTTAACGTACAATCAGAGGAGTTCTCCTTAATAGCAAGATATGAAGCTATACCGTGCCATGAAAACGCAGTTTATAACATCTGACAGACCAATCGGAAAACGTGCATTTGTTTTTGTGGCAACTAAAGTTGGGATGCTTCATTGGCAAGTGGTCTGGTAGTGAGAAATTTGAAATGCAGATTGGCAAGATTCATGCTAGGCAGCATCTTCAGACCAACATTATATGCGTTCACTAGCTTCGCTTTTTCCCTCCTATTTACGAACTGTGCTAGCAGTTTCATGTCTCAGGGATTTAGATCAGTGAAGATGCCGGAACACTTGTGCACATTTAACCCGCTTGTTAATTATTATGTTTTTTCACCCTTGAATTGTTCATGAATTGTGACTTTCCACAAACATTGTTCTATGCATAACTTTCAAACGGATTTGCCGATGCTTTCTTCAAGAGTGAGTAGTGCCTACTTCTCTTTGAATTCACCGAGAGAAAATAGTATGACGATGGGTTTTTTACTTTCCTGACTCCCCTTTATTTCCTTGATACAGAAAATTATAAGATCCTTCCTGTCTTTTGCTGCAGGTATTCATTCCTATGTCTTATCCCAAGTTTTGGGGGGCAATCTTGTTCAAGCCAGGGGACATTCGTTACGTCAATGTACAGCTGACAGATAATCAAGCTTATTAGACCACTTAGTCATTACTCGTCGCTTATCTAATGGTGAATCGCATGGCACTTCAAAATTGCTGGGTTGATGTGTTTGCGACTCCACTGACTCCACTTGTCTTTCCTTGGTTACTTGCATGGGGGTGGAATCACAAGCATTGTAGCTGCCCTATAAATGATCCTACTGTTTTTTAGTTTGCTGCATTTTATTTTGCATGGCAATTGTTAAATACTGACAGAGGAATTTTCTCAACAGACCACGAGGATTCAGTCTTTGAACTACAAGTATGCATTGCTGGGAAAGCTTCATCGTAGCTGCGTGTTGCTTAAGTGATTACCCTTAATCATATGTTTAAATCAGATCAAAGAATAATCCCTTACTTACAATCTACAATATTTTTAACTACGTGTATCATTTTCGGTGGGAAGAAGAGGAATTTTTAGAACATCATTTGTACTGCAATTATTTGAGGCTTTAAATAAATCCTGATTGTATTTGAATAGGTAACCGATGAGTAATTAAAAGTTTTAAAGTGCACTTTACTCTTTCGTGGTGCACAGAGGACACGAAAATGAAGAAATTTTCATAAAGTTGAGCAACGGAAGTGTTTTATCTAGTATTAATTCCCATCAGTTTGGAATATCATTCTCTTGGTCGTCCTTTAGGACGAATTACTGAGCCGCCCCGAATGAATTAATTGCTGCGGCAGCTGTACAATCTAGTTTGTGTCTAGTACTGTTGCTCCTCCCTTGCTCATAAGCGAAATTTACTGGCAGTGGGCGTTGCACGAAAAAAAAGTCAAGAGTTTCAAAACCGTTGTTACTGCTACACTTAAACTCCGACACTAATAACATACTCTTATTGAATATTTACCTTTCATATCCGAATGGACCTCGGAGACACTTACTCAGCCAATCATAATTTTGTGGGTTAAATCAGCTCACCGACAGCAAATCAGTTTAATTTTGCGGCATTTTGCTTGGTTCTGGTGGTCGTATGACAAACGAACCAAGGTTTGTAACGACTACAGCTGTCTCAGATTTGGAGCTCTTATCGTCATGATGCCTCGCTTCTAAGTAAAATGACGCGATATGCACTGACTTGGCGTTTTTAAGGATGTCTTACCTGTCCACTCTTCGATACTAAACCCAATCGGTGGCGGGCTTGGGTGTTATTGTCATGCTACCCATTTACGCAGTAAGGCTGGTGCTTGTCCTTTTATAAAATACCGACCGTGTTTGGACTACTTGGGCAAACATACCAGGTGAACATCATTTGCAAGCAATGACTCTGACCCAATCATTGTTTCATTGTTCTATGCAAAAATGTGTTGTTTAAAGCCTAGAACTAGAAGCAAATCCATTTCACGGACTTCTTTCTAAAGCAATTTATCCTGAAGAATATCACTGTTTGTTAAAGGGAATGTTCAGGTTGCCCCCAGAGAAAGTTCGAGCTGCAACGTCCTCTGTAGCTTTTGTACCTCTATGTCTGCTGGACAGTGCTCTAGATAGGTTCCACTGCAATTCCAACTCCACACCACATTTCTGTCAGTGGAAATTGTAATACTTTAACTATGTCTATTGTGATTTTCTTTCAAAAATAACGTTACTATCTTTTAGCCTATTAACGTTTTGTTCAACTTACAAATAGGTCGTCATCCCTTGAAGTTGTTCCACTATTGCCAAATTGCCATCCTATTTACTTCGTCGATCAATGTAAATGTTTTAATGTTTATCATTCTTCCGAATCGTTTGCAAATTACCATGTCTGTTTTTATGTGTTTCAGGATCCAAGACATGCAAAAGAAAGGGCCGTAGAAGTCCTTATTGATAAGGTAATCTTACTTTCGCTTAAGCCAATTGTCAGTCGATATGCATTTAGTTTCTGATGGTTATTGGATTGTTCACTTTCATCTTTGATGAGTTCCTGAGTCGTCCTTTTAGTCGAGGCAATGAAGTAGGACGTGACCAGATTTATTTTCATCGCTGTGGCTTTCACCAGGATTATTTAGGTGCTAGAAGAAAAAAGTCTTCAGTTAGATCAGATAAATTTACAGTTTTAAGTACATATCGTAAAGTTGTTAAAGAGTCTCTGCGCGAGTTATATCACAGAGATTTCTCGAAAATTGGTTCGCATCAGCGAACTCACGTGGTTGTCGGTAATAAATTTATAGACATGTTAAGCAAGACCTGCGGCTTAATAAATGACTGTCTCTTGGGTCACGGTCAAAACGGTTGCTGTGATCTTTTATTCTGATTCAGTGCCGTGAGTTCTAAACTCAGATTAATATATTGCCCTGCCAAATGTAAACGGCCCGAGCAACAGTGCCCTTGTTTTGTGAAATTTTCGAACAGGTGCTACATCGCGGACTCAACGAGGAACAGGATTTTCTTTAATCAGCTGTGACTAACTAGTCCTCGTGAGCTGTGTGACTTATGTAACAGCTAAATAAATGGTCGACAGGGGTTTTGAGTTGCCTAATTAAAATAACAGAATAGACATTTTGTTTATACAAGTATTCAGCCAAATGTGCCATGTAAAAGCTACCGCTGGAATTAGCTGAGCGGCTGTTTAAGTTACGAAGGCATTTTCCCCTATTAATTGTACTATGTCGACAAACAGGACGGATAAAACCCAACTTTTTCATATGTATCTGGAAGAAAAGGTCCTAAAAAAGCAACACATTTGGGTCAACTAAAAAGATATCTCGTTTTGGCGTCACACTGGGAAGCTTGTCTTATGTTTCAAGGTAAAATTCGTGGACTAACAAGTTTGCCCAAACGGGGCCCCATGATGTAAAATCATTGTGCTAGATGTTGTTTGATTGATAGTTGCTTCACTTTGGAACGTTGGGTATGGACTGTTCAGATATACCCACATGTATAAGTACCAGATCAGACGGCCCGACATTTTGCGTGTCTGCAACAGCGATTAGGAAGTGTTATACTTGAAGAAGCAAAATTTATATGGCCGCATGGTGTCATTTTGGTTGACTATGACCAAGTGCTAAATTTTTCAGCTGCTGAAATTTCGGACCTATTCCTTATTATAATCAGTCATAGATACAAAATGAGTTT
>SJOL01006321.1:437576-449604 GCA_004794785.1 Opisthorchis felineus | reverse complement strand
AAAATTTGATGGCTACGGTGAACTAAAAACGAGCCCCCGGTTTGCGACACATATTCTTCGTTCCGAAGCCAAGGAATTATTTCCAAAAATTAGAGACAAGCAAGAGCGCGATATGGTTACCATGACGGTGGAACACTTCACCTTTTTCTTTTCCCAGGAGGCACCGGAAAGGCAGGAGCTTCAAAACGGTTTCTGTCAAATTCAGGCGGTAAGAAACCTGGGCAAAGCCAAAATTTATGAATGAAAATGTTTTATCTTTATTATTTGTGTGTTACTGCCCTTAGTTTGCCAGAACTACTCAATTCAAAATTCACAATGCAAGATAATGCTAACACTCGTAAGTGACTTTTTCAGCCGAAGATGCTAATAATGCCATCGCAACGCGAGATGGTTTTAGACATGTAGCTTCATTTATAAGGGTGATACCAATAAATATTATTGACGCAAAGTATTCTAACGACAGAGAATTCATAGGGGTCACGAAAACGCATATAACTCACTTTTGGCTATCACAAATGGCTACGAAATTTGAGTAAATAACCTTGCTTTTAAGTGTAATGAGCATACGTTATTTTCGCAAAAGTGCACTGGCACACATCTGGTGTGGATGTAACACACGGCTCCCGGCTGTCCAATAAACGTTTGCCGGGGAAACCTGATGCATCCGATCATGCAGCCCAATGTTAATGAGTAGTGGTTTACTGGTAAATAAGAGCCAGCATTACCTCTGGGACGATTTTGTCCTGGGCTCATCTCATATTATGGCTAGATTCATTTAATCGACCCTTAGGTCAAAGAGCATTCAAATCACAGCGAGTATATATTCATACAAGCAATATTCACTTTATTTTGATCTGGTAAACACCTAGCCTGTGGCCAGAAGATTTAACGGCTAAACTGTCCCTGAGTGACAACTTAAAAATACTGTAAAATTTTAGTGTAAAGATTCGGCAGTGCTGGTCCAAAGTGTGTATTTCCAACATTTCATTCGCGGATATCAAGACGGTTAAGGCATCTATCAGCGATGCCTAACGGTCAGATCTTCCAAATGGGAATTGCTAATCACTAAATAGGCTGAAAAGTTGTGTTAATTACTGTACGAAAAACTGTTACTTAGCAGACCTATTTCCAAATGATACGTAAAAACGTATATCCATATACCATACTTCCCGCACGTCTCACAAATTTGATCTACCTCAAAAAGGACTCTCTTCTGACAAAGTATGCGGTTTAGGACATTTATCCAGTTAAGATGCAAAATTATTGTCGGATAAACTTGCTGACTTTTAGTCCATGACTTCAAATTGACCAGAGACAATCCTCAATATGTTTATTCAGCTATTGAGCGGTAGGACGCAGATATGATTATGTGGTTAAACCGTGCCTGTTTTCGTGATCCGGAAAAAGTACCAAATAAGTTTCGTTTTTGCTGGATGCCTGAAAACATATTTTTACTATCTTAAACGCCTGATCTGTAGCATTATTGACTCAATAAGGACTTAGGGCCGATTTTGTTGCTACATACCGTTACCTAACTCGTCGCGTTACTCTTCGAGAGATTTGTGGTGTAATCTACTATGCCTCGCAAGCTGTTCCACACTTGGCGGTACAATCAGTAGTAACAAAGAGCAATGAAATCCTTATCCCTTATTGTTAATCAACAAGTCAATTTATATGAATAAAACTGTATAATGCGAGGAGTCTAAGGCTATCGTACCACAAGCATCTACGGTGTCTATAGCTCCAAAATTTGCTTCCTTAATCCGCATAGAAACTGAAGACGTGAACGCCAGAAAAAACAGTTAGGATATATTGAGAAATTAGTTAAATGCCGAATACAAAGTGCCAAACAGCTACTGGGCAGTTGGTTGTGTGTGTATCATGTTTTTTTCAACGGATAGTAACATCTTGTCCGAGTACCTTCACTATCACCAACTTATTCATCTACAATCGTGATTACAATGTGTATTTCATTTCCAAAACAATTTTCCGCTACCTGTGACTGTAAACTTCAGGGAGCAAGCGCGCAGGCGTTCATATGTTTCTTTTTTAAATGCTTCTTTGTCTATAAGAGAAATTAATGTAGCGGGGTTTTTGGTCAAATTATAAATAACACTGTTCACAGTGTCCAAGGTCATGTGACGCGGTCGTGGGCATTTTGAATAATTTGACTCTGTGTACTTAGATAAATGTTTCACAATTTGATTCAGATGTCATCATAGTTATTTAATTTACAAAACTCAAGTTAGGAATAAACATATTTTGATGGGAAATCTTATACATACTAGCCAAACATCTTGGCCACATTTTCATTCTGAGTTGGACAGTCAAGAGACAAAAAATGACTGAGACGCGTTCACCATACCTTTTTGATTTTTGACTGATAGAAGACTTCAACTAGTTTATGTGATACGCTTCAACGGAGTAACTGCCAGTTGGCTTTCTTTTTTTTGCAGCTTCGTGTGGCGAAGTATTTTATCTACGGGATTCACTTGGCAGTGAGCTTCGGCATAATTTTCGTTTTGGTGATTATGGTGGCAGGCTCATAACTGCGTTGCGGTGGACTTGCTTTTCCCATCAAGGATTCACTATTTCCTAAATACATGGAGTACTTTGTAATCAATCTGTAAGCAATTTCATCTCCAATGCTACATATTTTTAATGAAACTGCCTTGTATCTTTTGACAGACATATTTTGATAGACCATCTTTGAGAAAACGCAGGGGCTGGAAATTCAACGGGATAATTATGGTTGGCTACTAATGTATTATCTTTGATGTGCACAAAATGGCACTCAAAAGAAACAGTTCAAGTCACTTTTATTGGGAATCAAATAAATGCCTTCAGACGTAGCAAAATGTGCGGGGTTCAACGTTGTTTCCACATTTAGTAACACGTTCAGCAGGATAAACGCCTACTATCGACATACACTATGATGTAGTTGCAGTAAAGTAATTCGCACATTTAACAAGAATGCTGTCTTATACAGTCTAATAATTTCTGTGACAGTTACACATCATGGGCTTCAGAATTTTGGAGCGTCAAAGACGCCTCCCTGACTTGTATTCAACCGCAGTTTGAGATATCGCAATAGGGTTCTTGTTCATGGATGATTTGGTCCAACATAACACATTTAACCTTAGTCAAACCGGGAAGATATTTCGTCTTGAAAAGAGCCGAGGAAAGCTAGAAAAATGCTATGATATGACATGGAAACTGCTTGCACACGCAAAACCGGGGTAGACTATTTAACCTGGGATTCATCACATACAGGGGCATTATTGTACGTTGCTTCCACCGAAGCTGACCACTATTATTCTTCCCTAAAGCTTCTATCAAACAATCATCCACCTGTACGGACTATTTCAATTATCATATTTTCTCTTTTGGAACAAACCAGACGTTTAATCAAAAACCACTTAATAGAGTATGATGTATTCTTGATCCCCAACACAAGTCCAAAATTTATCGTTATTTTGCGCATTGTCGTGAGGCTTATTCTGAATATTTTCATTGTAAAAATACGCGTCTCGCTGATAGCTTTATGTCGAATGTAGGTTCATAATCAACTTTATGGTCAAAAGTAGACCCCGCTAATCCTCTTTCTTCAAAATATATCAGCTGTTCTGATCTAAGCAAGCGCATACTAAGTGGTATGTTGGATTGCAACGAATGCTGTATCTGCAAAGTCAACGTATATTCATCCAAGGTTGTACAACAACCTCTTTTCTGGTATTAGAAACAACTCAGAAAACAAGGTAAAAACCGTGTTCTTTGACGTGAAAGTGCAAAAAAATACTTTTCATCCTCATTCGTTGTCGTTCTACGCTTGTACTTAAAATGGCATTGTCTAGCTTAAACAATCCGTTCAAGCTATCCTGACAGAAGATGACAGCCGTTTATGAGGGTCATTGTGTTAACGCAACTGCCGATCGTGTGTTGCTCTTAGTTACTTGATCCAAATAATGTCTGGGTATTGAGTTGATCTAAATTACGTGGACGGAAAAATTTCTTCATTGAATGGCGTGTGCATAACTTCAGGAGTTTGGTTTCATTGTGTGCAACTACGACTTAAAATGGAGGTAGGTAAAGCAGGAGTCGTATGTATTGGACCGGGGATTTGCTTGTAAATGTGGCTAACTTGAGTTGATTATAAAGTGGTCTATTACTTATGTCCTGCGTTTAGAAAGTTTGAGGTTTTAGATTGGGCACACGAGCAAACCTCACGGAAATATATACTGTACTAAATGCCTGTTATAAGCAGATTGTTTGAGCTCATTGGAGGTTTCAAAAATACATGAAAAGAAATTAACCAAGTTATCCCAATGAATGCTTAGGTTTATTTACAAAAAAGTGCTGTATCAACCAATCATTTATATCATACAAATTAGTGAGGAAACCATTGACTGAGTAAATATGCGCTTTGGTTGTCATGAAGTGAAAAGTGAACTGACTGTATCAAAAGGGACCAAGTATGTGAATTGTTTTGAAGAAAAAATGCGAAACTTTTCACCGGCTTTTGTTGTTTGAATATTTTATCAATTGGAGGCTTTCAAAAACTGTTGTCTTTGTTGATCAAGCAGTTCTTCCAGATAAGCTGCGCGCTGATTCGCTTCATCCAACTCAGCGTTGCGTGCTTTAAGTTCTGCTTCAAATCGAGATTGTAGAGCTGCCATTTTCTTGTCCTTCCTTGCGATAACTTCCTTGATCCTGGTAAATGGAGAGTGCAAAGTAGTACTCACGCTCATCGAAGAGAAAGAACAACGTATTGCACGCGTTCGTCTCCCATCAAGATGTATGCATACAGAAGCAGCAACTGAAACTACTTGTAAAGGTGTCCGGGTAATTAAACTTAAATTTTCTGTCAGGAATTATTACACGCCAAATTTTTGTAACGATTTTATGGTTGCCTATGGCGTTCCAGTTGACCTCTATTAATATTAAGCTCGCCTCCCTGACTTAGCAACAAATAAAACTATCCGTGACATAGTTATTATTATATTACCGAATCAGAAGATAAACCTCAAACATCCTAGGTGACGTTAACTAACGAGCGACTCCTTTGTCAATTGATTCTGTACAGTTTAGCTCGAGTATATAAAACCTTTATTACTCTGCAGGTATTCATCCAATAGGTAGCCTTAAAAACACCCGTCGATATGCAGTTTGAAAGGTTGATGCAGTCTATCTTGCTCTGCGAATATTTAATGAATCAAACACCGTCTTGAGATTATGGGTTAAACGTGAATACACCTCATCATAGTTATCTTTCTCCGGTTTAGTTGGCTTAACGTTCCTCAACCCTGAGAAGACTCAGCTTTAGGTAGGACTTTAAGGTTATAAAGACAAAAATAACCCACGTTTTGTATACTAAAATATCCGTCATACTGGTTCTGATTTGACTCTGCTTGGATCACTATAAATACACCGTTATTTACTTTGCGTTAATTGTTGTTGAATTGCTATCCGGAAGCAACACATGCGTGTACCAACCTGAGTGCAGCATGAAAGACAGAAGCAGGTCCAAAGTGTCCCAAAGTTCAAAACACGAAAACGGTACAGCCCAATGCTCCTTCACACCAGATCACAGTTGCACCTCATATATCGGATCAAGATTAAAAATCATTTACTTTTAAAACTGGATGTTATCTTTCCTTGGAAGGCAAACACAGAAAGCCAAAGTCAGCTTTGTTCAGTCAGATCCGTTGTCATATGCTAACGCCGGGTAAGTACACTTTTCAACAAGAAACGGCATTGAATAAAACGAATATCCACGTGATTTGTACCAATATTGGGACCTTTTATCCACGACCTGTTGTCATGAATGATGACTAAACAATCGTTTCTCTACTTATGGTCCCCTAGTCTCCATGTGGAAGTTTACTCTATGGTACATAGGCCAGGAGATGCATGACAGTTGGCCTTGGAAGTAAAAGGTTAATAAAAGTCTTCTGCCCAACCGAATTATGAGCAACTGAATAGTTGTATTATAGAGGAAGGCCTGGTATAATGAAAGAAGACTTTTTGAGCTGGACAGAAGCGCTTCCTGTTAGTTACACTAATGTATTCTACGTCGTGATTACAAGTAAGTAATTCTTATTTTTACATATTACTTGGGGTGCGCCTGCAAAGTAAGTAGACATCAGTCAGGGCATTTTGTAATATTACCAAAACGGGGCATGAAGGAATACCACTGATGACCAGCGATATTATTGCATATAACAAATTTTGCCTCAGCCAAGTAGTATATAAAGTAGTATAAAGTAGTATAACCTTAGATTCGGGTAAATTCACGAAATGCAAACTCACTTCTGGTGTACAGCCTCTAAATCGGTTGCGCTCGACTGTTTAACAGCTTTCAGTTCTGCTAGATGGCGATCTTGTTCAATTGCCAGACGTGACCTCAACTCTGCCACATCCCTTTTAACCGACCGATTTTCCTCTTCCAAAGCGACAATCCGATCAGAGAATTCCTGGCGTACTACCTCAGTAATGTTATTCCTTTCGGCGGTTAACTTGTCATGAAGAGATTTCACATTTTCCAGCTCATCATCTCTTTGTCGTAGTTGTAACTTGTACCTTTCGATCTCGTGTTCCAGTTCAAGTACTTGGTTCTGTTTTAAGCAAAAATACTAGCCGAAATATTCCGTAGCCAAAGGAGGAGTCAAAAACCAAAGAAAAAGTCAAGTTGTTCTTTTAAATCGGATCGTTACGTCTCTTTGTACCTAGGTTTTTCATGCTTTTCCCCATTAAAACTAACCCGACTGCACAACGGAGTTCTTGTGCTTCCAACTATATTCAATCTAATTCCACGAAATAATTTGCTCTATAGCACTTTTTCGCATTTCATCCTTTCTCAAAAGCCTGAATATTATCAGTTGATCCCCTTATACCCCTGCAAACGTTCTGATGAGTTTCTTTGTTGCTCATTTATCCTACCGTGCTACCTTATTTGTGTCACTTCTCTTGAGGTATTAATTCTCAGTTTTAAAGAGAATCCCATTACAGTCAATCTTTTTTGTTGGGTTTCTCTCACAGTCTCCGGCAGTTTAATATGTGGGTTATTATTCACCATTTCAGGAGATCATAACGTTGTATCTATGAACTATGTGCTTCTAACTTGACATCCACATGTTTTGTGTATGTGAAATAACACAAACATTCAAGATAATCCGAGGACTTACCCGCATTTCGCTGTATTTTGCTACCGTCTGTTGTTCAGACTGTTCCAGCTCACGGAGTTCTTTTGCATGCTTATCTTTCATCCGTCTATAATGTTTACCAAGGAGAAGTGAGGCAAAGGAAAGTCACCCTTAATTATATCGTACTGAATAGTTGGTTAGTGCTCAACTTGACTTTGGCTTCTACCGGTGGAGAACGTGGTACATATAAGTCTACTGCGGTTGTAATAATGAATCTTGCCTGATTTTACTGTCCGCGTCGCGCTGAATTTCCTCCTTAGTCTTGTTCATATCAGCTTCCAGACGCTGGACTGCCGTTTCCAACTGTCGATCGCGTTCTTGCTTAAGTTGAGTTCGCAAATTGCTTTCACGTTCCGAATATTTTGCTCCTAGTTCTCTGGTAAGTTTTTCCTTGGCCGCCTCGAGCTCTACGGTGTGGCGTTTTTGCATTTCTTCAACCAGTTGCTGAAAATGATTGATAGATTCTACTTTTTTCTTCAATTGTAATATTCATAACAAGGAATAAAGGTGAATACTGCGTCAGCACCAAGTGTGAGCCCTTTGGTAGGGAAATGGATGTCTCTTTTGTCCAGTAACGTGAAACGCATATGCACTATTGAGACGAACTACAGAAAGGACGCTTAAAATTTTAAACACAAGAGTCCAAAACAAGCATTTGACATTAAGTACTCTTCAAATACCAGATGCTGCTCTTTTTCACTCGGGATGACAAATACGTGATCGGCTTATGTGGACAGATTGAGTACCCTGGAGGGAATGAAATCTATCTGAATAAACTAAATTAGTGGACCTTAAATTACATGTAATACCAGCTTCCTGTGAGACCGCTGTTTGGTTTGTTCTCCATCTTGTCACTTCTGCCGTTCTGTTCAGGTCGGTCTGTTTCGGCCGGAACAAAAACTTACAATTTCTCTTCTGAGGCCGAAACCACACCGAAAACAGTAATGGTTTTGACAAAAGGTTATTCAAATGCGTAATACACGAACCAGCTACGGCAAATCCTCGTGCAGAACACTTTTTTGACAACAATGCAAATCACTGCCCTACCAGGTCTGGTCCAGTGCTGAAGATGTTAATAATGGCAACGATAATTAGAGGGAGGAAATGGCATCCCGTCAGTCTATTTTTCAAAATTAAACCTGGGTACGCCAGACGTAAACTAGCTGTGTTTTTACCCATGCTCTAATTGCACTGTGACGTTTCTTCTTTGGAGACACAGCACACGCATCACATATGCCCACATATTTCAACCACAGAAAGTGAAGCAGAATTACTACCCAACAAACCACAAGTATCGATTTGTACTTACCTGGTGCTGCCTTGTGAGCTGTTCTCTCTGTCCCTCTAATTCGTGTTGGTGGCGTTCCACGGATTCTTTCAAAAGTTTGTCCAAGTCGAATTTCATTCTCTGTGCCGTCTCCCTTTCCTTTGCTACGAGCACTGTCAGACGTTCACGTTCGTCTGACATTTCCTTCAGTAGTTGATTACGATGCACCTCCAAAATAGTCCTCTCATCATTCAGTGTTTTCTCCAGCCTGTGTCATCAATCAGGGTGAAAAAAGGAACCATGTAACCAACTAAAAAACACGACTCCGAGAAACACCCCCAACTCAGTGTACTACAAGTACGCGTGTACACTGGAATTACTTCCTGGCTTCGCACTGATACTTTTTCTGGTCAAAACCCAAAAAATCCACTAAAATCCATGAAGAGGACCCTTTTGTTTATGACCTTGCGGGTTACGTTGGTATCGAGTTTGGTACAAATCATACGAGAAAAGTGATCGGCTTCTAAAATTGATGTTATATGACATGCTGCGGTTGCCACAGTGTTGGTCTATCAGCTGAGTTACCGCGTCCAATTATCACTGGTGAATCCCCACACATCTACTGGACCAGTAGCGGCAGATGACTGTCGGCTTAGTAGTCGGCCTCTTCCCTTATTTTCAAAATGAACAACCTGATGCCGTCTATAAGCCAGATCGTGTAAGGAGCATGTTTTGTTTGCACCCCTGGGATGCTTTAATTTATTATACCATATGAATTCGGACTAGTCATTCCCATACCTAGTTTCGATTTTGCATCAGTAAATTATTACGTCCTTTTTGCTGTGAGAGTTTTTGAGTGGTTTGTTTGGACAAATTTTGATATGAAGCGATCAAATATCAAAAGGATTTGTCCTCAACTTATTCGTCACTCATTTGGATTATGGATCCATTTAGTTGAGGTGGGTCTTGTTTCTTCACCCATCAAACAAAGAATATTCTGTGATATTTTGCTAAGGAATGTTGGCCTAAAACGTCGTATGTGAGTCGCTGTGTTACTCAAAGTGTTCATTAGCTGTTCATTCGAAGTATCCTGCTACGTTTCAGATAACCTGTTCACATGCTTGGAAGGCTTATGTTTAGGGGATCTGTCAAAATTTTGGGAACTGACAAGAATGTAAAATAGGAAGCACGAGATCACACGTAAAATCGGCGCAGGTTTAAAACACCACGTTTGTTACCGCCATACGACCCTTCTATTTATGATTTTCTTTTGCAAAGCCTTAGCACTTTTTTTATAGCTTTTTCAGCATATTGTAGCGTGTGCAGAGGAAATAGCACGACTATTAGCTTAGTTTACCTTTTTTTTACTTTTGTAATCACTTACCTCTGGTTAGCAGCCTCACGTTCCCTCACACAGGCTTCTTCCTTCTCACGCAGAAGAGTACGACGCAACTGTTCAAGTTGTTGAAGATACGTTTGAAAAGCTCTGCTATCTGCAGACTGCACCTGTTCACTACAAGATTCCCGCAACTCTTGCATTTCTTGTTGGTGTTTAGAGATTATTTGGGCCATTTCAGCCTCAAGTCCGCGAGCAGTCGTTTCCTATACATTAATTTAAAAAAATTGTTGTTAACTTTAGTCTCTTGGGATTTTCTCAAGCCAACTGCACACTCATATTAGATGAGATAGATATGAAAAAATAAATTTGCCAAATCCTGCTCGCAACGCGACCTTGAATCATCAGTTCCATCATTTCCATCAGTGACTCTACAGTGGGAACCTACTGGCCTTTGGGACATGATCTGGCTACTACATAGTTTATTGGTGATAAACTGAAATGAACTAAACAATGGATTGTAAATTACAACTAGTCAAAGGTAAGAATAATGCACCTAATTTACAAAATAACCTTCATAAACTATTAACACACTTAACTGTAACTCTGGAGATCACTTTTATCTCCAACATATACCACTTGCTTTGATGTAGGACAAAAATGCAACTGTTTTACCAACAATCGCGTCCTTCCACTTGTTGCCACTTGAGCGATTGGAACTGGAATCCTCTAGGCCAGGTGCCCTAAGGGGCCAGAAATTTGTATCCATGTGGAACAAAACAGCCAGCTGATTGCCTGCTGTAATATGGTACTCGTTGCTGCTTGTTAATTTGCTTAACAACGAGTGGGAAAATTCTTCAAAATCAAGTACCCGCTCAGAGAAAGCATAGCTGACTCTCCAGAATATCTCTGGCGAAAGGTGACAGAGTCGTGTAGGTAGCTGCTTGGACGCTAAACATCTGAATGCCTGAAGTCAAACATTTTTATTTCAAAATGTCATCTGTTTGAAAGCACAATGTTTTTAAATGAACAATTGATTGTACTCAACATTGCACAGTCTCCTTTGGTTCCACAAATTCCGTGGAACTGTTAATTTTTGTTTTTGTATGCTGCCGACAACTCCTCTGCAGAAGAGACGGCACACTATTTCCGGGTTCTGTGTAGCTGTTATCGATCATTTTGCTATGAAGCATTCATACATCTTCGGTCGAACTAAGCACACACCACTCAGCAAGCATCCACATGACCAGCATCAACAATCAGTTTGTCTACCAGAATACTGTGCTCATGCAGCTATATATTCTGTGGGCAACAGCCAACAATGAGTAGGCAGGCCCGTATATGTACGCACGGGTGACCGAAAACGTGCTAAGACTTGTCTTCGGCTTATCTTGAATTTCGGAGTGAAACCCTGAACAAATATTTTAAACTAGCCGAATTCAACAGCCTGAACCCCATCCTGACGTGTAGCAAAGGGTTATGAGTGGGGTCACTTATGGGGCGGTTAAAGAAGCTACCTCAGGTCTGTAGACGTTCGCGTCCGGTCCCGAGGTATCTTGCGGCAAACCCTCATTCCAAGTGAGACGTCAGCCTATAAATTTGGTTAATCTATTGCAACAAGCCGAGAAGCATTTTGTGCCCGTTTCAACCTTATTGGGAAGCATTATCAGTGCACACCTCACACAGCTGTTAGAACATCCGAACCTTTGTCCTTCGGCACTGGAGTCCAGCGTTATATTATTGGGCCACGAGTGGCTGATCCACAATTAGACATGATATGACACCACCCATCCTCCAGTAAACAATTCACATCACGTGCGAAGGCATCAAAGAATTAATTGAGGAAAAAAACTGTTGCAATCGCAGTACGCATGCAATTACACACTGATTTACCCTAAAGTTTAGACGTCTTTTGTCTGTAAGTAAAACCCCCGTATTCGAACAACCCATGCTGCTCTACTGTTTGCTTATGTTGAAGCTTGCTCTCCCCAAGGCTGATGTGTTTGACTTTACCTTCTGGGTTCAAACAGTTGTGTCTGTGATGTGCCTACCACAAGCCTTGAGTTTGATCTGAAATAAACAGAACAAAAACTTAACCTACCTTCAGTTGTTTGAGTTTCTCAGCCTCCCACTTCTCTCGGCGAAGTTTTTCTGCGGCAGCTGCCTTTGCTTCGGCCTTGCGCAAGTCAACCTTGTGTCTGTTTTTCGAACAGTAAAGGGAGT
>SJOL01006321.1:410861-427648 GCA_004794785.1 Opisthorchis felineus | reverse complement strand
AAAGTCATAACTCGGGTATTCTGCAATGAATTCCAAGGGTTGGACTTCCACAATAAAACACGGAGCTCTGAATCTCTATAGTATAATCCGAAGCTCCGGATAAACTTCCATAGTATGATCAGAAACTTATTGGTTAAATTGAAACCTCAATTTGAGGAATCCTGGATAATTGAGTCAATCGGATGTTAAAAAGTGCAGCAGTGAATTCACACGCATAGTGCCGCTAAATAATTGAAGCAAGTTTATACTATTTTGTATATTGCTGGCAGTATCTCAGCTCTCGTGCTTCCTTCGGGTGGCATGGCAGCTAGGTACCGAAAGGATGTTACAGCTGAACGATTGCTGGCGAAAAGGAAAATGGGTACTTACGTTCCATGATTTTCTGCAGGATTCCTGTAAAAACTCGTGGGTAGGCTGGCAACTGATAAACCCCGAATTCGTCCAGTACAGCCATACGTACCGGCTGAACTTTCCAGATGTTTAACGTTAATTGGCTCTGTCACCACCGACTGTGCATGATCACGCAGGGGTCGCTCAAAACAAAACGTTTTAGCATGTGTATCCACATCCGTTTCCGATAAAACGCGGTTTATTTCATTCACTGTTGGGCGAATCAGAAATTAAAAACAGTCTTTTGCACATTTGAATGAATCCATTGGAGCCAGATAAAACATCGAATTATAATAAAACTAAGTACACGGTAATTTGCGGCACATTTTATCATAAGGCAATTATCTCACGTGATGTCTGGAGCAGGGAAAAAGATACCACTGTCGGTTTGATTCTCTAAACCTGGTAAACATATGTGATCTGCTCCACCAGAGAGCAGAGCAATTGTATGCAAGTTAAACCAGCTTCTTTAGTTAGGCGTTTCCTGTACGCATCAGTGTTCAATATATTTCCGATAGCGTAAGATATGATCGGCATCTTCGAGGTCATCAAGTTTTGTCCCATGGATAGATCGTGAAGGAATGTGGATTCGCCTCCAATATCCCAGTTGCTCGAAACTGAGCGGGGTAACACCTAACCTCCTCATTCATTTATACTGTTGTTTTATCCGTTTATAAAGGTGGTAACCAGAACTGCTGATTTTAATGTTCATGGCTGGGTTTCGTTACAAAGAGTTCATTGAAAGGAAGTCGATTGTTATTCCATTAAAAATAATGTAACTTTCGGCTTTATGGATTACCGTAAAAAGTTGAAAATTATATTACTTGTACAACAACAATATGTGAACAATGTTACATGCATTAAGTCAGATGTTTTGGACACCAAACCAGGATGGTGAAAAATCACGGGTTGTTACGTAAATCACTTGATTCACTAAGTTTCTGTTATTCACACATATTTCCCAACTCAGACTTATTTCTGATCGACTTGCTTACGATATTCAACTCTTATTATCGAAACAGATTTTGAACCAGTTTTGAATCCTTTTTAGGTCCCAAGCAACATAAAGTACCAATAATGTTATGTTCAGATTGGACCAAAGTTTCGTTTGCGTTGTCTGACGTCTGTTCAAATCGAGAGATCAAACACAAGTGTTATTATTTCAGCAACTCAACTACTGAGAATACGAAAGTATATTTTACGTCATTGGTCCAAACGTTTTGCAACTTACACATATCTGACCATCCTTTAGAAGTGCTTTTTGGTTCGCTTGATTCATCAAGCTCAGCCCAAAAAGAAGGATTGCCACCTTGAAATTCGTTCCCGTTATCCGACTTGATCTCGCTGGCTAGGTCATCCAGCATAGTTTGCACAGCCAACTTATCAGGGCATTCGTCTTCAGAACCAGTACGTTGTGTCATCCGTTCTATTTTAACATCGTCCGATGCGTTTCCGCACAATGGAGTTTCATCAACGAACATAGGAAGGGACTGTTACGGAAGACATGAAGACATATAAGTCAGTAGCACTCCATTGCCGAATAGCGCATCCGTAACCGCCGGATGCTGGCTAAACTATATTTGAGCAATGGCTACGTAGAGCCGGTAAGTGCATGTAGTGGGATGATGCATTTACGGGAGCTTCTGCTAATGATCTTTTTTACAATTCTGTTAACTTTCTGCGGCCGTTGTGTTGGCTGAAATCCCAGGCTTACAGATACCGTTGTTGTTGACAGCTTGTTACGACCAGAATAACATTCATCCAGATTTTTCTAATCACGCCGATCTTCGGTGGAATATATATTTACTCATCAAAGCAAACAGCGTGTAGTCGTATTGTTGTCTAGAGATTTGAACGTCATTTGGAACTGATTTACAACAAAAAAGTGTTGGAGAAACCTTGATAAGTAGTGGAACGAGTACGTGGACCACTGGTAATACCATAGTCAAGTATATATCAGTTGCACATATTAGGTCATTATCGGTCTGAGTAACCGACACCCACTGGCTACTTAATGATACAATATTACCCTGAATATGTGCGGTTTGTGGTTTAGTCATTGCAATGACCTCAACTGTTGTGAGCAATCAGGAGCCGAAATTTACCTGCTTTTTGGGCGGGTTTTGAAAGACCTTACTATTAAGGTCAAGATACGTTTCAGCTGACAACCGCACTTTTAAACGCCTGATAATTTAAAGAAGCATCAATAACTTGGTGAGCACAATCTGGGTTAAAACATCACCCATCATTTGGGCCTGCGTTTGAATACACATTCTGGTGAGATCATCATCATCAACCGCACCAGTGTTCAACAGCATATAAGTAGTATTGTCCGATCTTTTTCATTTTGATGGAAAATTCCTGCACCAAAATAGGAAGCTAAAAACTGATGCAACGAACCAATGTCTGCAGAAAGATCATTTGTGTTTGATAAAAATATTTGGTGTTCTG
This sequence comes from Opisthorchis felineus, assembly GCA_004794785.1. Lineage (NCBI taxonomy): Eukaryota > Metazoa > Platyhelminthes > Trematoda > Opisthorchiida > Opisthorchiidae > Opisthorchis > Opisthorchis felineus. The sequence goes on along the minus strand of SJOL01006321.1, from coordinate 424,807 downwards.
ATAAAAACACAAGTAGCCGGCTGAACGAATATAATTTTTAAGGTCAAACTTATTTGTCCAAAATATTGCACATACGCATGTGTCATACAACCCCCAACCATTCCTTGAGGTTTTATTTACTTTGTTAAGTTGTAGAAGCAGCGGACGTAAATTGAGAAATTAAAAGTGACTGGCCTTAACGGGGTTTCGGATGCTAAATCACTTCGTTCCTTTGAGTAGTTGCCTAACCTTTACAAATAACTATCTCAAGCATCAATCGTTACTTTAGGCCCATAGAGCCTTTTTCAAGACATTTTGAAAGCATCTTCTGTGTTTTCATTGACAAAGCATGCGCACGACGTATTAGTACTTGATTACAGCAATTCGGTTCAGCACAGGCGGAGATCAAAACGTGGATCACTGAAGATAAAGTCGGCCACAATATCCACTAGATTAGTCAGACGCAACGAAGATAGCATCCTCTTGGGATCACACGCTTTTTTATAGGGCAATTAGGCCAGTTTGTTCCTTTTAGAGAAAGACCTGCTTTCGCTTATTCAACTTTGATACAAGAGGTTTGCTTTCACAGATACTCAGCAGCAGGACATTTTTTCAACTGAGAGGATAAGAAATTTGATCAAAACGAAACCGGTATATACTGTATGACCGGTCACTTCTAATTAAGAGCTCATAAGATTTGCTAGGAATACCTACCCTTCCTGGATGACATATTGCCATTATCTCAACTTAGAGAAAGGGGACACTAGTAGCAGCCAGATGGGGCCTGCTTTCGTAAGCTGGTCTTTCCTAAGCTTGATCTCCACAGAGGAGGACAGGTGCGTTTGAAAAGTAAAACATATTGATCCATTTCTACTATGAAAACCTACAGTCACAATCAGAAAATTTTGCCTCCTCCAATAACTAAGAAAAAGGCAATATTTTGGCTCTACCTTTTCTGAAGTGTCAGCGGATTCTGATGTTGTCCTCATTTTCTGCTGACTGTCTGAAGTATCATTTTGTTCCACTACTCTTGACGTAGAAGAAGGGTCGCTGGGTGCCACGTTGTTGTTGCCCGATTCGCCGACGTTTTTCTGGTGCATTTGGTGCAAAGACAAAGGTATGGTACTGGGTTGAAACTCTGCCTTCTTCATTCAAACAATGCATAATGTAAGTAAATGGAAAAATTGCTTCGTCATGTACCGAAAAGAAGTTTCCTCTCTAATTAGACTATAAATCCTACATCCTGCATATTTCATCTACAATGCATCGCTGACACAATAAATTATACCAGGCAAACAGAGAATGTTGAAGGTCGTATAAGACCTTCTATCTAATAGGCGTGGGTAAAATCAGAACTGTCTTATTTTCACTGGACAAACATAGCAAACATTTTTGAAATCCTATCTTAAATCTGGGTGCATCTTGATGTAGCTTATGGGCGCCGGCGTCTACTTTTTTAGGAAAGGATTGGGTAATTACCGAGTGTAATGTGTTCTATTAGGAAATGGACACTAAAATCCTCAGAATATGCACGGTTTTGGCACTTTGATGTGCCCCAGTCATACTGAGTCCCAACTGACGTGGAAAGCAGGTTTAAATGATTCACGATCCTTTCCAGGAACCAATCTGGCCTCCGACTGCAAGTCTGGCGAACGTAGATTCACGTGTGCAATTTCGATGTTTTTTAGGTATATCCATCAAAGTCTGTTTGTTCCCATGAATGATGCAATGTTGATGACCAAAACAAAAGTAGAAACCTGAGAGAAGACGTATTAAACAGAGATGAATACACTCGAAGTTTCAGTTCCACAACAGTCTACCTTTGAAGGATCCCGTCATACTACGTTTTAAGCAAAGTGCCACAGAGGTACACACACAAATCTCTCTTGAAAGATGTAATTTTTACAAACGCACACTTTACTGCTAATAGGACACGGGATTATCATGGATTGTTCTCCATCTCCGCAGTCGCCTGTCAGACTGGCTTGTGTGTATGGCTTCTCACTTCCAATAGGCCACCCAGAAGGCTGTTTGGACTGATCAGCCTCTGAACCGATTTAAATACTTTTAGCTTGAAATAACTAGATGAATAGGGGTGAAGAAATAAAGTGAGGGTTCTGACTTCACCGGCATACCAATCTTCCGGCCCATGTTCGACAAATCAGCCGCAAACAATTAAATATCCAGGGGGCAGAAGACCACAGTGGAGGTCATGTCCAAATTAGGCCCTTTGGATTTTCTGGGAGTAACAAGGTTAGTTACGAGCGATCACTTATTGAACCATCAAAGTATTATGGAAATAAAATCTACAATATAAAGACGGATAAGCTGCAGGTCCAAAACGAATCAGGAGTATTGTCAAACACGTTAATGCACGCTTTTGACTGACTAATGGATTGCATCAATAAGAAGCCGAATACATTTCACACTAAAATGACACATTAGGGCTGCTCGATTTTTGCCGGATTCTGTCTATATAAAATCGCTTCCAGCGCTTTGAAAGTAATTTGTTTAGCTTATGCAGCATAGGCACTCCTACATCAACAGTGACTCTTCTCACAATCTAAACCTTGTGGTCGGAATTAGTGGTTATCTGTAGGTAAACATCAGATCCGATGAAAGCCAAACCCAGAATATATCGGGGTGTGACAGTGAACACACCGTGTGAAAACACTGGAAAGTAGAAAATAAACGCAAAAAATTATCAAACTATCCCTTAGCTTTGTCTCATGAAGGGATTCTACTGATAACGTCCGATTATTCCTCCTCAAGTTTTCATAAATCACTGCTATACTTTTCGACACATGAAACTCGTCTTGACCTGAAGCTTCTTCATTGCTGTTTCATCCATCCGTCCTCATGTCGGAGAAGTTTGCACTCTTGTACATCCAGTGAACTAATATACTGCTTGAGTTTACATTCTGATGACAACAACTGCGAAAATGTAACCAGTGTAAGAGCTTCTCCAGGCAAAACAGAGGTAAAGAAATTTGGTGATGTTCGGAGCGTGTTTTCCTGGAACATCCCACCAGTCTACTCACGAAACGAAAGATGTCCGCATAAAAATGTCACTAAGCTATTTCTCTTTCGGTCCGGCTATAACTCGTTTATTTTAAACAGTACGTTTTCTCTTACCTCACCAATTGATTGGTCGTCATGACGTTGCTTGATTTGCGCTGAACGATATTTATTTTGATTTTTAGTCTGCAGCAGTTCTTCAGACTGACCGGGTGATAAGGTTCTCATGCGCAGTTTTTGTTCTTCTAATATTCGGCGAAGTGCAGCCTGGGCGGCCAGCTGTCTGCGTCGGTAGCGACGCCAGAATTTCTGAATCTTTCTGGCAGCCTCTGTTTGATGACGACAACCTTCATCTTGGTGTGCTGGCAAAATGATTAATTGAAAAAAACAAACTGTTGACGTCCTCTTTTGATTTGTTTTAACAGATCATTGGAATTGATTTGTACATAACACGGAGAAAAGCAAACAAATAAAAAATAAATGAAGTAACTGCGCTTTTAACTGGTACATATACGGAGGGGGCAACATGTGGAAATTCCGGTTAATATATCATGAGGTCGCTCTGTCACTTAGTAAAATCTGCCTCTTATTGCTACCGAATTAAAGCCTTATTAATTAAGCTGCAGAACACTTGGCTCTGACGAGATTCACTCAACGCTGGCAATCCGTTAATAGATGCTAAATAGCTAGGAAGTTTTAGATCGGTGTTAATTGTGTTATGAGAAACAAACTTAGTCAATCTTCTTTTTCAGGTAGCTAGTGAGTTGGGTGGAATAATACTGGACAGTGGTGGTTGTGATGTGTCATTTTACCTTGTACCTCAAATATCCTAGGCGGAAAACATACCGCTTGGTTATGTGGTAGTCTACAAGAGCTGAATAGTTTTGTTCAAAGCATTCTGTATATTTTTACCGATCGGTTGGTGCTGAGTATTCCCGAAGGTGTGATGACATCACCTATGAGAGAGTCATGCTGCAGACTTTATTCATACGGTCTCGGTTGTTGCAATGTGTTATCTTTCTCTTCGGTACATCCACCCACAGTTTTGAATAGCGACCATCAAGATACAAACTCAAAAAAACTGTTACGTACTGCAAGGTCCAAGAGCCACTTTCTACCTTATCAAAAAACTGCGCACATTTCCGTGGTCACAAAAAAGACACAAAAACCAAAATTTAGTTAGCAGACTTTGAAAGCTTCACTCCACAAATCTTACCTTCATTTGTATTTTGATTAATCCAAGGGTTGTCTGACTGTTGAGAAACTCCGTAGTTGGGTGGTGGTCCAAGAGAGCTTTCGGATATTTCACTTCGGGCCTCCGAAACCTTTCTACCAAGGAGAAGACTTTGAGGAGGTTTCAAGCTTAGGTGTTTTTCCTTTTTATTAAATGAATCATCCAGACTGTCCAGAGAAAGTTTGAGCTCAGGGTCATATTTCACTTTACGATGAGTAGCAGGAAGTGGATACTTTTGTGAACCGCTGTGAACCTAGAAAATAAAAAGCTTGATAAATATCCCTATTACCTCAAAACATGTTCATCAATAAGTAGGGAGCGTAAAAAGCGCATAAACGTTCACTTTACGACAAGATGGTAATTTTATATAGTCTGTAGTTCAGAATGACTCCCCAGCATTTGAAAGAACAAGTCGGCTTTAAACAATAAATGGATTACACTGGTTGTTTCAAAAGCCAACCCAAACTGCTTTCAATCTTTTATTCTAGATGGATACCAAACTTAATCGCGAGTGCATTAAGCAGTACATTTCAAGTCTTTCGACCCGAGCGCGTCCGTTTAATATAAATTTTATGATCTTTTGTTGCCCGAATACGTTCTGAACTTCATCGTCTCCCAGAACGTTCTGTACATCTTGATTCAAACAAACCAATCTTCCTCGAAATTCACTCCAATCAATCTGATGTAAAAAGTTGTAACCCGCTTATTTTACTCTTCCGTGTCCAGATAAGAAAAACGTTACGGAATTTTGACAGTTATTATCTTCTACAATTATAAACCTTACCAAACTTTCCTCACGGGTAAAGCTGGAGCGCTCTAGTGTCCAGATAAATTTGTGAATGGGTACAGAATACGCTCCATGCACCAATCCTAAAGACTCAGTAGCTTGGTCTACATTTGTTTACGGTTTTCAACATCAGGTGAGTGATTAAAACAAGTACGATTTAAGCGCCTTAACAAATTTTACTCGGCATTTGAAATGAACACACTCGGTAGTCAGGTGGTCAACAGACATGATGTCTGAAGCTCATATTTTCGTGCATAACTGAAAACCCACCATATAGATTTCAAATGCTACTGCGCCAATGCTACGAACTTTTGACTGACAATACACTACTCAATTAGCTTATCAAGTAAGTAAGTGTCGTAAACTTTATCAAAATTACCTGCACATTGAGGTTAAAAATGGTGACGTGCCTAAATTTGGCTCTTCTATTTGTGCTTTTCTATTTTGACCAAAAAAATGGATCAAACTTACAGAATCCATCTCCAGCTTTTCCCAGCTGGGTTCCGAATGGTCCACATATGTGTTCAGCCAGTCTGTCACGTTTCGGCGACTTCTCTCCATGGCTTCTGGGGACAGTTTAGCGTTGGAAGGATGCTCCTGATCCGAGATTCTTTTGGATGACTCTGCTTCGGGCTTGGTAGGATCTAAATTTAGGTTCTGTTTCGCCGAGCTCACCCGGGTTTTTAAAGACCCATTGCCGGTCACTTTTGATTTACTTGTTATCGGGTTCTGCAAGTAAGAACATTTGCAACAATCAGCCAAAGTTACATGATTTTAATACGACTTATTTTTGGTCGGCTTATTCATAGTTGTACGGCAGCAAAGCATCAGTGTTGAACGTAAATACTACGCTATCGATCATGATGATGAATATGACTTAGAGTTGGTAAATTAAGACGGCTACAATTACTATCTCTTGGGAAACACACCAAGACGATTCTTCCTGACGGAAACTCATCGGTAGAAACAAAAAACATAGCAGTTGAATAGGCTAATTGAGGTTTAGTTGCGTTGACACCAAACAGGGGGACATATGGTGGAACCTATTTAGAAGTCATTTACCCAGCACAATTTAGGTACACCTGGAACAGAAATGCCCTTTCATTCAATGAACCTATTGGAGCAAAACTTACGACTTGATTTCACTATTTGAGTGTGACCTCAAGGGAGATGTGGGGCAATGGACAAGGAAGTTGCCGAATGCACTAAGTTACTTTCCTTTATGAATAGTTAAAAGCGATAATAATATTGTCTTTAAACTCTCAAAGACAGCCAAGATTTTAAAGAATCGGCTGCCAGAAAGCAACATATCGAGAAAAACGTTGTCAGAGTAAAATAGATGTTCAAGGTAAGCATAACAGAAAATTTTGATATTAAATGGCAAAAAGATAGCTAGAACATACTAGCTTCTTCTAACTTACTTCGGTTGACCTTGCTGAATTCCGGCCGCTCGTGTTTGAGTGCTTGGACAAACAAATTTGTGACCCGCGTAAACTCAAATCCAACATTGCTGAATCCAAATGTCCCAATGTTCACGAATTTTTGATTTCCAAAAACATAAGCTGAAAGATGAGGAAATGCTTTGGGTACAAGCGAAATAGATTTTAGGATGGAACCTTTTGAGATGGAATATATTTCGTTGTCACGCACGGCCTGTTAATTTTGCACCCGTGTTTGCACGTAGAGTAGATCTATAGACATGTAGATGTTACTTTTAAAAAATGTTAAACTATCGATGAGCGTACTTATATTCGTCAAAATCTTTTGAGATTTTGGCGTAATAATGCCCAATTAAACGCGCCGGAAATTGCTTATAGGCTTGAGTAATCTTGGTTAGCAAGGATATATTTTTAAAACTCTACCATCTTTAGTTGAGTTAATAAATGCTACTTATGCTGAGTGCATCGAAAATCCCACTGACCTAACTTAGTCTATCGAAATTTTTTAACCTTATTTTTGTGGCCGAATTCCAACTCAGTCTGCCGAAACTTTAAGAAAAAGATGGTTGTAAATTGCTTTATTTATTTTGCTGTCAGAAATGCTGCATTGAAAGACAATTTGCAGAGAAGACAGAAAATCCAGTCAAATGTGAGTAGAATAACAGCATTGCTATGGCCTACTTGAGCAACGGAGCCACATTTTCGCAATCAAGATGACGGTTTTCACCGAGTACTGGTGTCGCTATCTTGGACGTAACAAATTTTACTGTGAGTGACTCAAGGAACAAGGTTGCTTACTGAGAAACTGACCCATGAAGCATCAGTAAACAAGGACTCATTTTGATGTTTGGGTGAACGAACCCTTCGTCAGAACCTTCCAAGTACCCAATTTTCGATTTTGCTTCTGCCCGGATTCTGTATTTTGTGTAATATTTAAAATATTTGTGCACTTTGCACCTTATTCATAGTAAAGATGTTAGCATTCTGAAGAAGTTTTTCCTCGTAGCTTTGAAAATGGCCTCACAAGACCTTAGGTAACGCAAAGAAAATTCCAGGGTAACTCAACGGTAAAAGCAAACCTTCTAATGGCTACTTAACTTCCCTAAATTTACACTACATTCTGAACACATTCTATGGCCCCAATTTGTCTATGGAGTATTTTCTATATGCAAAATGCTTGTCCAGTTTTCCGGAGAATCAACACAGGATATATTACTAACACAGCTCCCACAGTTTTTCATATAGAATGGGTCTATGTTTTTCGTTCCTTCGACAGAATTCTGTTTGCGCTAGACAGTTAGTCTGTTTTTTCTGTCTGCGAAATTCAAATTGCTGGCTAGCTTTCAAAAGTTTCATGCAGTCTTTCCTTATGGCTGCAAAGATATTATGGGAATCTTCTTCGAAAATATGGTCCAAGGCTTCACTCTGCAAATGTGTCTGAATGCATCCCTATTATTTGCGCTAGATTTTGGAAAAATGTGTAGGTGTTCACTGCCCAATGTACTGTTTAAGACGATCGGTACACCAAACTGAAAGAGGGAAATTGGTACTGACCTTTAAAACAAGTCATCATGTACGGCTCTCAAAATATGTCATGCCTTTCGTTTGAGTGGCCCATCTCTAGTCGGTTATAAGGTGATGAGTTTATAGTAGTATACTGCCTGCAAACAAGTAACATTGCTAACACCGGGCCAGTAAAAGTTTGAGTATGCATTTTGAAACTTTTCAATCCACAAGTGTTTCGCTGGATTTCTAAGGCCCCTAACTTCTGCCTTAGGCGACTAAGCCCTCCGCATGATAGTCATGAAAATGTAGAATGAACAGCCAATATTTGGTTGGGACATTCTGCTTTAAATAAAAAAAATCAGGTCTGTTTGGGTTTTTCTATGTTTCAGTGTAAACACATCAAGCTTTCTGCAAAGACCAAAGTACTTCACGCCTGACAATGTTCAACTCATTCCATCGACCGTTTTCTACACGCTTGTTGGGCTATATTGTTTGTTCTGGTCCCATTTTGTGATGGAGCAGGTAAACGGGTGACACATTCTTATAAACTCCTTTTTGGAATTTAGATCATGTTACGTTCCGCGAGGATGAGCCATCGCATTTGGTGGGTGCGGTGAAAAGTCAGTCATCCAGGACTCAGATTTAGTGACTTCCACAAGCAAATGCTCGCAAGTACGAGTAACTCGTTTAGTTAAGCAGCAGATTTTTTCTAAGCATTTGTACGGAATTTTATGACTGAGCTTTCTTACGAAGGAATGGTGAGGCATGTTGCCATAAGCTTTTCATATCGGACTGTATGCTCAAACACAAATAAAAATTTGCTATCTCCGAGTAGGGCTTCGTGGATAGTTCAGTTTAGTTTACTTTTTCGACTCACACAAAGTGTACTGAAGTGGAGTGTTCCCAGCTACCATAGCTTTGTTCAGTAAGAATAATGAGAATACTTAGTAGGAGCCATGCGCTGTAGGATTTGGCACAATCAGCTCATGGACTCAAAATGGCTCTGTGTGTTTGGTAAGGTAGAAAGTACGAGATACGCAGTGAAGCCGATGACTTTGACGCAAGGGCTCTGCTTGCTGCCTGACAGAGCAATATCTATCGTGATCACCAATCATTAGTTTGTTTTCATCCAGCGGTCCCCATCAGAGGAGACGGAAGTTACCAACTCGACCATGTTGACCGGTAAGGACTTTCATGACAAGTCATGGACTGACCACCTCTTAGTTGTCTCCCTCCAACAAAAATCTCGGTAAGGAAAACAGTACGAGGCTAAAGGTCTTTTGTCATACGGACTACATGGCCTAACCAGCTAATTTGTGGGATATTACCAGTTGATCCTCTGAGAGAGGGTTAACTTCTCCGAAGACTATCTGGCATACCTCAGTAATACTGGTCCCACCAGACCCGCGCAATGCTTCTGAGTAATTGGCAGAAGCAAAAGCCTCCGAAGGTATCTCACCGACAGTCATCACGTCTGCGATCCATAAACCAGGACAAATCGAACCACGGCATTTTACACTCAGTCTTTGACGGTCAAACGGATATCACGGCAGCACCCAAAATTTCAGGGTTTTGAAAACTCTACAATGAGCTTCTCAATACGAGTGGTGATTTCATCTTCCCCCTGTGTGCCGCAAATTACGCAGCTGTATAAATGAGTGAATTTAGCTACTGTACCGATCGGTTCACCTGCAAGCTTAAGGGTTGGGTGTGATTCTACCCGAACTAGCAGTAGCACTTTACATTTTACAGATGTGAAGTGGATACCAGAATAGTTTGCATTTCCAAAGGGGCTTATCTAAGGAGGGTGATATTGTCAGTGCTCACTGTCCACAAACAAACGATCCGAGAGTATTTCGATCTTCGCGATATCACAGGTAGGTAAACAGGAGTCAAAGCGCATACTCATTACCAAATTAAACGGAAATAACAACAAAAATTACCCCTGCCTGACACTATTAGACATGGCGAAGTCGGGGAATAACTTGCCGTAGACACGTACGCGTCACGATAGGAGACATACAAAGTTTGTATAATAGGCCAGAATTCAGAAGGAAGACCCTTTAATTACAGGTACTGCCAGAGTTTTTGATGATCCGCGGAGTCAAAGGCACGTCACAGACCGGGAAATACGATCATTGTTAGTCGTAGGAAGGGGTGACGCAGTTTCAAATCTTGTCAGACAGCAACTCTAGTCATTGCAAAAGCCGGCAGTATTCTTTCCAATCTGACTTTCCCGATGATGGATCAGTCATTGTAGAATAATACCAGCGAGTACCTCGGAGAGTACCTCGAGGTGCACCATCCTTTCTGTGTTCTTTCTTCACTCCAGATGCTTTGAAGTAAATCTGTCAGGATAGTCGCGACAAACACACCCCTTTTTCTTGAAAGTGCAGGATGCAGACCGTCTAGATCATAAGCCTTTTTGGACTTAAACAATTAGGTTTCAAGCCGCTCTGTCATGGCCGATTCAGGTATTGAGGTTCAACTTGGGTTCATTTGATCCATTTAGAGGTTGCGTTTACAGTACCAGTTCACTAGCAATGGCAACTTTTATGTGAACGAGTTGAGACTGTTTTACTAATATCTACAGCTGATCGACTTAGCTGTAATAGGGCTCGATATTCTCACATGAGAAACGGGATCCACCAGGCTGCCAATCTTTAAGCTCTTAAGTAATTTGCGTTTGAGATATCTTCTCGCTCCATCATAGCCACCCGTTAGTGGTATAGATTTCCTGGCTTTATTTGAAGCTGCTGAAGAGATCCAGTGTTCATTGGAAGGTGCGAGCAATTGCCGGGCAGGAAATTTTAAAAGCTTTCAGCATAAATGTTTTCAACTTTCTCCAATATTCATTCAAGCCACCATTAACAACATCAAACCCATCGAGTTCTGGAAGCTCCTTGGACAACTCAGCTCGGCAATGTTGAGCTAGGAATCTGCTTTGCAAACGGTGAGATAAATGCCCTTGCTTCAGCCGAGGCGTTCTAGAGAGAAAGCGAATGGGTACATGTACCCGCGCAATGCCGTGAACGGAGCACAGAGTTGTACTCCAAAGTGAATGATAACCTTGTCTTGAGGCTCCCCACCAGTAACTGACTACCTCGTAGCCCAAATGAATCCAGGGTTTGTTTGCGGTTGGCGGCCCTCAAGTCACACTGAGTGAACGCTTATGACGAAGGTATGTGCTAGCTGAAAACAAGTGATGTTTAGCAATTAACGGACGAAGTCAGCTCTCAAATCGGCCATCAAAATGTGCTTCCTCATAATTTCCTCGTCCTGCCCGGCTATCCATTTTCCTATGAGGATAACGATATCTGTGCTCCTTGCTAACTGAAGCAACCAGGGCAGCTCACGATAAAGGCTATCACTCTTAGCTTCTGACCTACCATCCGTCGGAGTTTATGCTGACACAACAAACAAACACCACTTTCGGTATAGAGATGTAATAATCTTGACTAAAACAGTCAACTTGACGGCCTAAAAATAACTGTTTAATGGAACTTAGTACAGCAGGAAGCATTTCACTCTGGAGCTAAGCACAGTTACTCCCGTAGATATCCCGTAGATATCCCGTAGATATCCCGTAGATATCATGAGGCACCCAAAGGGTAAAGTTCAAGAACTTTGGGCTCGTCCCGAATGATTTGGTTTGCTTGATCAAAATGGATCTCGTACGTGTTTTTCAGGGGCACTTCATATATCAACAGAAACAGATAACAGGTTCTTAGTAAGGGCTTTCTGCCGATTAATTTGACACAGGGTGTGGACGTTGAGAGCCGCAAAGAGGAGCAGGTCTCTTAAATTGAATAATGGTTCATTTTTATTTGTTTTACTGAGCAAAGAATTACATAAGGGAAATGGTAACATGACTGACAGCCTAATGAATCAGAAGGAATTGGGTGATGGACTTGTAGGGGTAGGTCAGTTAGTGAAATTTTGTAAATGTAAATGTTGCCTTCTGGTTGTTCAGGTTGAAGAAAAGTGTTTGGTTGAGGTATCTTAATCTGAGTCTCTGGTCTAAACCTCTGACCCACATGGCGGTGCTAAAACATGGACACTTTCTTGGAGGCCTCTGCCATAGCTTCTGACTCAGAAGTCTTAACCGCGAGGCAGCAGTCATTGGGGTTATCTTGAGGGACCATTCCGGGGCTCAGCAGTGCGACCTACTTGTCTACAAGAGGCTAAAAAGACCCGATGGCGCACAAAAAAAGATATACTTGTCTGATTTCCTATGCAGCCATGCATAGAAGTTGCCTTCTGAGATGCAACAGGCTCGTTGAATTCAAAAGTAGTTCGATTATATGGAGTAATATTCCTGTGGTCAGGTTGGACCGCTACACGATCGCAGTGTACAAGCTTAAGGGACGAGCATTTATAACCCGTCCTTTCGAGTGGAAAGACAGCTTGGCTGCACTTATGAACACAAACATATTGGTAGTTTGGAGGAGACGTCTTACTCCCCTTACACTCCTGTTGCGGAAGGCAGTGCAACATTTCCCCAGTACTGTCTTGTAATGCGACTTATCGCAGTAGAGACTCTTTGTTCTTCTGGTTGTTCCTCGTTCGCCTTCTCGGTATTAACGAACCTTTAGGAATTGAATCCATGCCAGCATAGCCATCAGGATCATTTTATCACTTTAGTCTAACTACCACAACAAGGTGGGAGCAATAGGTTGGATGTTTATGATCACGTTAAATATTGTTTCTGGAACACTAATGCAGCCTGGATGAGGAATCATGCTGACCTTGAGATTTTTAAGCCGTTACTGTCTTTCGAATTTCCAAACTAACTGAATAAACATTCTAGGCTTGACATATCCAACGACTAAATATCTAAAAGAAGCATGGTTGGCCCGATATTCGGACAGCAATAGATCCCAAAAGCTGCCTTGGTTGTCTAATAGGTGATAATGCTGCCTATCAAGTTTTGTTACCTTGGCTTCTGTTTTTGAGGCTGAAGCAGACAGCGATTTTGAGGTCCCTTGCTGCTGACTGAATGGTGGCCACGGCTAGGCCTGTGTCTATATGATTGACAGAAAGTGTTTTTTCAAGATAAATTGAAATATAAAACCCTTGATGATTTTGTTAAGGTGCATTAATAGCACATCTTAAAACAATGATGTTGGTTTGAAAAGGTAAAATTGTTCGCAAACGGAACCCGTTACAAACCAAAATCCTGTCGCTCATTGTTGATGTAAAACATGGTTGACAGTTGTCTAAGGGCCCACTCTAACTTTTTTTTAATTAAAAAGCCTAATGTCTTATGAAGCATCAATAAAATTTACTCTAAAGTACTGTTTCTGAAAATACAGCACAAGGTTTACCTTAATGCTTAGATAAGGATAGTGCAAAAATGGGTGATTTATTGTGTAGTAAAACGCCTTTAAAAAGTAAAAAATCTCACGTTAGCTTTGCTTTTACAATTGCACACTTTACCTTGGGCTTCTTGTACTACTATCGTACTGATAAGGAAAATCGGTCCACTAAAAATTCATATTGTGATTCAAAGTACAGATGATTACCGTACACCCGCTTCCAACCAGTACTTTACTTCTTTGTTGGGAACTTGCGGCTATAGGCTAGTTTTGGCCGAAAGGCGCTAAGTATCTGCATTCCACATTGTTGAGCCTGTTGGAGGGAGTATTTGAAATAGCGAGACGATTAGGGATAGGGGATAGTGATCAGCTTCTCCGATACAAGCCGGTAGAAGTTACCCCAACTGGGTTTTTTGTTAAAACCGATAGGAAATAAGTGTAATTAAGGGCTATTCTCTTGATAAAGTGGTCCCCTAAAAGAGGCGGACTAAGACTATATCCGGTGGTAACTGCGGCTATCCTGAGAAAATAACGATGTGGATAAATCAGCTATAAATCCAGTGCACTGTTGGTCATCAGTATACTATATTTACGTTGCCTTCTATCATGTGCACACTGTCTTCACATGCGCGTTGGCAGATAATTTTTATACATTTATGATAATA